>PVJH01020242.1:0-41246 GCA_004026705.1 Nesogale talazaci | reverse complement strand
AGCTAGATGGCCATTTGTTTACCTTTTAAGATACCATATACTTTATCTTTTGATAGCTGGGCACCATCAACTTTCTTTACCACATTTGCTTATGCACCCATTTGTCTTCAGCGATTGTGTTGGGAAGGTAAGTTTCATGGAATGCCAGTTTGAGAGAACAAAGTGTTCTTGCATTGAGGGAGTACTTGAATGAACATCTCAGCCCCCGTCCCTGGGTTTTTTAACACCACTTCCTTTCCCCCATCTTTCCCTCTCCGATGTCCCCCTGGATCCGTCAGTCCTGTTGTTTTCTCCTCCAGACTGTTTATCCAGCCTCTTACCTAGATAGATCTGCAGAGATAATAATATGCACAAAAACAAGACAGAACAGGGCTGAGCCCTGGTGGCGGAGTGGTTGTGCGCGGGACTGCGGCCCACTGGGATGGAGGTTCAATTCCAGCAGTGGGGCTGGGCCTCCTCCTCCTACCACCAGAGAGCCGTGATGCCCGCCCCCCCCCACCCCCCAAAGAAAACAAAACAACAAGACAGAACAAAATAAAGCCAAAAAATAAAACAAAACAATAACAACAACAAAAAAGAAAAGCCTGCAAATAATTCAAGTTCTATTTGTTCACCTTTAGGAGTGTTTTCTGGTCAAGTCTAATGGGATGTCACCCCATCGTCCCGAAGTCTATTTGTGTTCTCCCTTGCTCTGCTCCCCTTGCTGTTCTATTGCACATCCTTAGTGTTTTGGCTCTGTGTGGTGGGGTCAGATCAGGCATAATTCCCACGCGGTGTCTCAGTGTTGTTCCCTGTAGGGCTAGGGGTCAGTGAGGATGCTGTGTCTTGTGTGGGGCTATGTTTTGCTCATTCTTAAAGTTCATAGAAATGGAACCCCTAAGGATGTGTTCTTTTAAAATCTTTCTGCCACACTGGAGTTTTTACTTTGATTTTTTTAGCCTAATGTGTTTTGAGAGTCATCCATGTTGTGTCCATCCGTAGCTTGCACCTTTTCGGTCGATGAGCAGTAGTCTACTAACAGCCAAGGTGCTGACTGAGTGGGAGTCTGAACCCACCAGTGACTGCAGGGAGAAAGAGGTGACAGCCTGCTTCCGTAGAAATTTCCAACTTCGGAGACCCTGTACAATCGTTCTGATCTACCTATCAGAATGGGACCATTACAAATCAGAATCAACACGTTGTCGATGGTTTGTGTGTGTTTCTTGTTACCCAGTAGTTGTGAGGAGGGAGGTTATTGAGTCAGACAGACAATCCATTTGTCATTGGGTTTGCGTGTTTCTTGTCACCCAGTAGTTGTGAGGAGGGAGGCTATTGGGCCAGACAGACAATCCGTTAGTCACGGCTTATGAACTTACTTCACTTCCCCTTCCTGGGTGCTGGTCACTCAGTGAGTCCTCGTGGGCCAGGGATTTGGCTGTTCCAGTCTCACTGAGTTCTCTCAGCAGCTTTCTAAGACAAGATGGTGGTTCTGTTTCACAGATGGGGTAGCTGAGGTCCAGAGAGTTGATGAGATGTTCTTTACCCACAGAGGGTACGAGGTGGCTCAGTTGGCTCCCCCGGGATGCATGTGCCTGTGCGCAGTGGATCCGTCATGGTGACTGACTGCCACAGTGTGGCCTGAGCAGTAAGGATCTGCAGCAGAAGACCCTGCAGGAGGGCTTTCTGATCCCCCAAAGCAGGGATCAGAACCTCATGTTGTCTATCCCGCAGCACTGCTATCGTCAGAAAGGAGGCAGATGGCACATGAACTGTACTTTGTTTTTTTGTTTTTATTTTTTTGGGGGGCATCACTGCCCTCTGGTGGGCGTGGGATGTTCTTTGTTTTTTAATATCATTATTGTTGAGAATATACAGCAAAACACACCAATTCAACTTTATTTCCATGGATGGTTCAGTGACGCTGACGAGATTCTTTAAGTTGTACATCAATTCTCACCCTCATTTTCTAAGCTGTACCTCGCCAGTACCATCAGTGGACTGTCCCTACCTAATCTCCTCTTTTGGGGTGCTAAGATTATCTCAGGGCAGCAGCTACAGGGGGTACATTCAGCCTTCTTTGCTCTTGATAGGCGGGGATCCAGGAGTATTTGAAATTCTTTTTGGCATTTCCCCACTTTTGATTAGGCTTCTTCTAGAATCTTGGATAAAAAGGTCTGTTAATGGTAGCCTGGTGTTATCCAGTTCTTGTTTTCTTGGGTGGCCAAGGAGGCAGCAATGAACCACACCCTCCACCTCTGCTTCTTGTTCCAGACTCTTCTTCACCTGTTATTCCAGGTAAATAGAAACAATGATGTCCACTTGGAATCATTTAATACCCCAATTACTAAACCATGAACCATGAAGTAGAAGAGTGTGGCAGTCATGTGCTTATGTTAATTTTATGATTGAAATGTAGGGGTGGAGTCTAGCTTATTAACCTGGAGATAGCCATTGAGTAGCCGATGAGACCTCTATGTGGGCATAGCTTTCACCTGAAACTCCTGAGAAATCTCACGATATTTGCCTCGTGAAGATGAGAAGCTATCTCCCCCAGTTGTTGGGAGTTAGTTTCAGAGATGATTAACCACAGGCAACACAGAATGGCGGCGTCTGGGAGGCTGGAGTAGCTGGTGGAGAAACCACACGGCTTTGCCCTGATGGAGCCGGACCTCTGAGTCTGGGGCAGCCACACGGAGGCCTCTTCCAGCGATGAGTTGCTTCTGCCACCATGGGATGCTGTTGATGGACCCTGAGCCCTGGAAGTGAGGAGCCATGGGGAGACCCCTGTCGGTGCCAGGACTCTGTACCCACTGACCTGTGACTTCATGAGTCAGGAGACTTATGGACTGATTTCGGGCATATGGGTTAATATTGGACTTGTGACTTTGAGCTGGACTGGGCTGAGATGTTTTCTCAATGTCCTGTTCCTCTTGAATATAAATCCCATTCCTTATATCCATATGTGTGTCCTTGAATTTGTTCCTCTAGTCTACCCGAACTAACTCAAAGAGAAAACCAAACATGTTATTAGGCCAATGAACTGGAGTGTCCCATGAAATTATGACCCTAAACTTTCAAATCAAGGACTATATCCCATGCAAACAACTTTTGCCAGATTCAACCTTTTACAGGTTTGCAATTTATTGTCAACAATTACAATAGCCTTAGGTGCAACTCTACCCTAAATCAATGGGTAATCACTAATAAACTTTATTCTCGAGGGTCTCCATTTTTGCTAACCCAAGGGATGTGAGCATAAGTCTCCCTATCCTTGCTTCTAAGGAGCATTCTGACTATTTCTAAGACAGATTTATTTGTTTTGGGCAGTCCATGATATATGCAATATTCTTTACCAGCATCACAATTTGAAGGTGTCTTCTCCCGTGTTCCTATTCCTTGTTCAGCATTCACATGCATACAAGGCAATAGAAAATACCCTGACTGAGGTCAGGCACATCTTGCCCTCAACATGACACCTTTGCTCTGAAGCACTTCAATGGGGACCTTTTCAGGCAGATTTGCCTCATGTAATTCATTGTTTGATTTCTCTACTGCAGCTTTCATGAGGGTTGATTGTGGATCCGAGTAAAATGGAATTCTTGACCGCTTCAATCTTTTTTTGGGGGGGCACATCACTGACCTGTGGTAAGAGTAGGAGGCCCAGTCTTGCTCCTGGAGAGCTGCTGCTGGATTTGAACTACCAACCCAGTGGGTCGCAGTCCTGCACACAACCACTACGCCACCCCAGCTCAGCCCCAGCTTCAATTTTTTCTTCCTTTATCATGATACTCTTTACTGATTCAACGGAAGGAATTTTTGTTTTCTTTTTTGGGGGGGCATCACTGCCCTCTGGTGGTTGTGGAAGATACCTAGCACTGTTCCTGAGAACCACTGCTGGATTTGAACCGCCAAGCCCATGGGCCGCAGTCCCGCAGTCAACCACTCACGCCACCGGGGCTCAGTCCTGTTTGTTTTGTTTTGTTTTCTTTTTTTTGGGGGGGGGGCATCACTACCCTCAGGTGGTGGGAGTAGGAGGCCCAGCCTTTGCTCCGTGGAGCTGGAATCGAACCTCCATCCCAGTGGGCCGTAGACCCGTGCACAACCACTACGCCACCGGGGCTCAGTCCCCCTGTTTGTTTTCTTTATAGCAAGTTATACTCCATCCTGAAGGCTGCATGATTTCATCTTCTGAAGTGAGGGCTTCAGGTTTTCTTCATGCTTGGCAAGCAGGGCTTTCTCACCTTCCTAATGCGGGGTGCTACTGAGCCTTCCCCTTAGTCTGAGGCCACGCTCTCCTTCACCGCCCAGCTTCTCAGACTGTTTGCTCAGCGCACAGATTGATCAGTATGGGTAAAGGATACCTTCCCTGATTTTAAACCATGAGGTACTCCCTTGTTCTGATCAAAATATTACACTTTGATCTATGTACGAATTCTACATGAGCACAATTAAGTGTTCTGGAACTTTCATTCTTCACAAGGTATCCCTAACTTGTTACGATCCACACAGGCAAATGCATTTGCATAGTCAATAAAATGCAAGTGACCATCATCATGGAATTCATTGCTTTTGTCCAAGTTCTTTCTGACATCAGCAATGATATCTTCCTCTCCATGTTCTTTGCTGAGTCCAGCTTGATTTTCTAGCAGCTACTTGTTGATTTACTATTGCAACTATTTAATTATCTCCAGCAAAATTTGATTTGTCTGTGATATTGTTCACTTATTTCAGCATTCTTGTGGGTCACTTTTCTTTGAAATAAGCACAAACATGGATCTCCTTTTTTTAGTTTCATTTTTTTAGTGGGCATCACTGCCCTAACATGGATCTCTTTTAATGAGCTAAAGAGCCCCCGTGTCGCTGCTGGGTAAACCTTGGACTGAAAGCTGCAAGGTGTCTAGTTCAAACTCTGTTCCCATGAAGATTTACAAAGCATCCACAACAACATATTGGGAAACTATAAATCAGAATCAATGCAGAGGATGATTTCCTAATTGGTTGGCCAGGTAGCTGCCTTTTAAACTTCTTAGCATAGTGAGGGCTTCTAGTACTGAATAGTTTGTGGAAACTTTTCAATAGGCATCTCATTAATTCCTGGAGCCTTGCTCTTTGTTAGTGCCTGCAGCATAGCTTGGACTTCTTTCAATGTCATTGACTCTCGATCACGTGCTACTTCTTGTAATGGCTGAGTGCTGACCAATTCTTGTTGGTCTTGTGACTGTGCATTCCTTCCAGCTTCTTTTGATGCTTCCTGCATTTTCTAGTACGTTGGTCAGAGAATCCTTAAACATTTAAACTTGAGGTTTGAAATTTTTATTCAGTTCAGCTTGAGAAAGGCTGAGCATGTTCTTCCCTCGCGATTTTCCAGCTCCAGCCATTTGCACGTTTCATTGTAATGCTCCATGTTGTCTTCTCAAGATGTTCTTTGAAACTTTCTCTTCAGATCTTGTGCTTCATCATTTTTTTTCTATTTTCTTTAGTTACTCTGTATTCAAGAGCAAGTTACAGTATGGGAGCAGAGATCCCATTCATTTTGGCTGTTTAGTTCTTTCTAAATAACCTTGTGCTTTCTTCATTTCATGTATGATTTTTTTCTTTTTAAAAAATATTTTCAGGCTGAGCCCTGGTGGCGTAGTGGTTGAGTGCAGGACTGCGGTCCATTGGCTTGACAGTTCAAATCTAGCAGCAGCTCTCTGGGAGCAAAGCTGGGTAGCTCCCACGACCACCAGAGGGCAGTGATGCCCCCCCAAAATAATAAAAATATTTCATCGACATACCTTATTCATTCCCATATATCCCATCCCTTCCCATACAGTTCTATTGTTCAGTCTCATTCAGGTAGGGCTATACCATCATCAATGCTATCTACTCCCCTTTCCCCCTTTTCCTCTATACCACCCCCCTCCACTTCCTGTACCCTCAGGGAACCCTTACTCCTGTCAGTGTCTCTGAGGAGTCATCTGTATTGACTACCATGTACTGAGGGATCTTAAATGTACAAACACACATGAATCTATCACATAAGCATCACAATAGTAAGGGGAGAAAATCTCAAAGTACTAAAGAGGATAATTATGTGGTTCATCGGTGCCACACCACACCCTGGATTTATCCTCTGAAGCCCTTCTAAGAGGGACTGGTGGACTTTGGGTCTCCACTACATCCAGTTCCCTTCATATCAATTTGGATGCATGTTTTTCAAACTTCTAATACCTCTTCCCATCAATATCTTATGATCACACAGTGTGGTGTGCTTCTTCATGTGGGCTTTGTTGCTTCCCTGCTTGATGGTTGCTTAACTCCAAGCTTTTAAGACTGCAGACACTATAGCTTTTGATAGCTTCGCCATCAGCTTCCTTCACCACATTCGCTTATGTATTCATTTTGTCTTCAGTCATCATGTCAGGAAGGTGGGCCTCATACATTGCCACATTATTAGAACAAATTATTCTTTTATATAGGTAATACCTAAGTAGAGGCCTAAAGTCCATCTGCTTCCTAGTTGCATTTACATATATATAACTAAACAAACATACACAGATTTATATATGTATACTTATATATGCACACCCACATACATATATTGGGTTTGTTTTCTGTGTTTTCCTCCTCTTCCACTATTATGCTTATCTATCATTCACCTCGCAGTAATTCTCAGATATAATTTGATTGCTCAAATATTCTCAGAGAAGCTACACTTCTTTGTGGTACGTTTTTTTTTGGGTGGGCATCACTGCCTCTGGTGGTCATGGTCGCTACCCACTGCTGCTCCTCAGAGCCGCCGCTGGGTTTGAACCGCCAAGCTCATGGGCCGCAGTCCCGCACTCAACCACTTATGCCACCAGGGCTCAGCCCTGTGGTACATTTTGGAACTCTTACTATTCCCTTGAACCCGTCATTGTTGGCTCCCTGCTTGGCCCCTCTACCATCCTGTGTACTGCCGCCCCCCCCACCTCCTGCCCCAGGGAACCACCAGTTAAAAAACAACAATAAAACAATAATAATAAAAGATAAAAACAAAACAAAACACAATGTTATACAGATTTGTGTCCAAAAGGCAAGTTTCCTATAGGTTCATCTTGCTATTCCCACAGTCCGGCAGGATGGAGTGGTCTCATGTGCCCCCCACCCCATCCCACCTCTGTCCATTCATTCCTTAGCTTTTCCATGTGGCCCACTTGTAAGTAAACCCCCATCCAGATCAGGTAGGGTACCCAGTGCTGCCCTAGGCAAAAGCCCACAGTTGGGCTCATCGGGAGCTTCATGTCTTCACTCCCAACACTGGTCTGTTGCCCTTCCCTCCTCCTCTGCCCCATGGGGGCGGGTCAGATTGGTCACTCTCCCCAAATGGTATCTGCAGGTCTGTCCTCTGCCACACTGTCATCTAAGGAGAGGCCTTTATGTCTCAGGCGGAGGCCAGCTCACCATCAGCTCGGGGACTTCTCTGCTCAGGAACCCTGCTCTCATGGACTGGCAGGATGAAATGAGGTCTGCTCTCACTCCCCCTTTCTCGTGGAGAGATAAACAATACCCTCCCCTTGGGTTGGTCAGTGCCCTGACACCCCCAACTCCAGTTGCCTTCGTTTTCCTTCTCCCCCCACCCCCGCTTCTGTCAGGCTGAAAGCATATGAGAAGGGGACAGGCTGCCTTTCGGCACAGGTGCTGTCTGCACCTGCTGTTGATGATGTAGGAATCATTGGGTTTGGTCTAGCTCTTGCCAGAATATCTGGCCCTGGAACTGTAGGTATTATACATGTTTTATGGTCCAGGAACTGTAGATATTATATGTGTTTTTCTTTAAGCCCACTGTTCAACTGTTTGAACTTAACCTCAATGGACTCATTGTGCTTGGCCAACTTCACCTCCAGCTCCACCAGAAGAGATGAGTTGTTTCATTGTTTTGCCACTATTTTGAGGGGATATGTAAGATTCTATTGTGTGATTATACTTGAGATTTTTTTAATCCATTCATCTACTGATGGAAATTTAGGCTGTTTCCATTTTTTTTTTTTTTTTTGCCATTGTGAACTGTGCAGGGTGAACATTGGAGAGCAGATGACTGGTTGTGGTCTGTTTCTAACTCAGTTTCCATCTGTTTTATGTTTTGCCAACTCACTTTCCACAGTGGTTGTACGTATTTGCAAGACCACCAGCAGTGAATGATAGCTCCGATCTCACTGCATCCCTCCAACATTTATTGCTTTCTGCTTTTTTGAATGGGGTATTCTTGTGTGTGTCAGGGGGGGATTTCAAGGTTGTTTTGATTTGCATTTCCCCTATGGCTAATGATTAGGAACATATTCTCTTGTTTATTGATGATCAGGTTTCCTCCTTTCTGAATAGTCTATTCAAGTCTTTTTTCCACCTTTTCAGTGGGCTATTTTTTCTTGTTGTAAGCTTGCAGAATCCTGTAGATTTTAGTAATAAGTCCTTTGTCTCACATGTCATTACTAAATCTCTTTTCCCAGTCTGTGGATTTCCTTGTTACTCTTTTGATGAAGTCTTTCAATAAAGCGCGTGTTTTTCTTTCTTTCTTTTTTTTTGGGGGGGGGGGCATCACTGCCCTCAGGTGGTGGGAGTAGGAGGCCCAGCCTGCGTGTTTTTTTTTTTGAATGTCGCACTCATCTATTTTATTTTCCTCTAGGTGTGTATCTTCCTGATTTCTGAGAAGGTTCTTAACTTTGTCCCAATCCCCTTATTGAAGATCCTGTTAGTTCTGGGTCTTACCTCAAGGTCTGTGGTCTACCTTGCACTTGTTCTTGTGTATGGAGTGAGGTAAGGGTCTTGTTTAATTCTTCTGCAGACTAATAGCCAGTTTTTTTAGCACCATTTGTTGAAAAAGGCATCTGATTCCCATTTGATATTTTTTGGACCTTTGTCAAAGATCCGTTGTCTATATGCTGCTGCTTTTATTTCTGGATTTTCTGTTCTTATCCATTGATCGGATTATCTGTCATAGTACCAGTACCATGCTGTTTTCACAACTGTGACTGTATAATAAGTTTTGAAGTCAGGTAATCCAAGCCCACCTATTTTGTTCTTCTTGAGGATTTCTTTGCCAACCCTGGGCTTCTTCCCTTTGCATATGAAGCTGGTAGTCATTTTCCCCATTTTTCTTTGGAAAGTGATGTAGGAATTTGTATCAGGGTTGCAATGAATTTATATAGTACCTTGGGCAGGACTGACATCTTTACAATATCAAGTCTTCCAATCCACGAGCATGGGATATTCTTAAACTTGTGAAATTCCCTTTGGGTTTCTTGTAATAATGTCCTATAGTTTTCCTTGTACAGATCCTTTGGTTTTTTTGTTAGGCATATCCATAGATATTTCAATTTATACTTGGCTATTATGAAGGATGCTACCTTCTTTTTCTGTAATCCCTTCAGTAGTAGATAGCAACCCAACTGACTTCTGATTGTTGATCTATTTTGTTTCGTTTTTTTTTTTTTTTGTGGGCCTCACTGCTCTCCGGTGGTGGGAGTCGGAGGCCCAGCCCCACTGCTGGAATTGAACCTCCGTCCCAGTGGGCCGCAGTCCCGCGCACAACCACTACGCCACCGGGGCTCAGCCCTTGATTGTTGATCTATTATCCTGCCAATATATACCATATTCCAATTATCATGTCCAGCAATCCTTTTACGGGGCCTTTGGGGTTCTCAATATATAAAATCATGTCACCTGCAAATAGCAATAATTTCACTTCTTTCCTCAACTATATACCTTTTATATACTTCTGTTACCGTCCTTATATTATTAGCTAGGACCTCCAAGATAATGTTGAATAGAAGTGGGGACAAAGGGCATACTTGTCAGGTCTTCACATTCAGTGGGAATGTTTCTGGTTTCCCCAATAACTGTATGCATGATGTCCTTGATGTCTTCACAGCTTGTCAGGTCTTTTAACATTAGTGTGGAATGCATTAAATCTCTTCTTGAGATGATCTCCAAATTCAGGTAGGGTGTACTCAATGTCACACTTGAACTTTTTTTTGGGGGGGGGCATCGCTGCTCTCTGGTGGTGGGAGTAGGAGGCCCAGCCCCATTGCTGGAATTGAACCTCCGTCCCAGAGGGCCACAGTCCCGTGCACAACCACTACGCCACCGGGGCTCAGCCCCACACTTGAACTTTTTTTTTTTTTAGTTTTTTTTTTTAGGCATCACTGCCCTCTGGTAGGAGTGGGAGGCCCAGCCTTGCTGCAGCTGGATTTGAACCGCCAAGCCAGTCGGCCGCGTCCAGCACTCAACCACTACGCTACTGGGGCTCAGCCCCACACTTGAACTTTTAATGACTTATTTTAATTTTTTCAACTTCAGAGCTTGCATATAAAGCAACTGATGATCTGTTCTTTTTTTTTTTTTATAGGCATCACTGCTCTCAGGTGGTGGGAGCAGGAGGCCCAGCCTTTGCTCCTGTGAGCAGGAATTGAACCTCCATCCCAGTGGACTGCAGTCCCGAGCACAACCACTACGCCTCCGGGGCTCAGCTGGTGATCTGTTCTATAGTAACTCCTGGCTTTATTGGGCTTCTCTGTTGTCTCCACTGAGGTAATAAATTTGATTCTTGTGTATCCTATCTGGAAACATCCATGTATATAGTCACCATTTATGTTGTTAAAATGGTATTTCAAAAAAAATGGTATTTCCAATGATTAGTGAATATTAAATCATGCAAAACCCCACTATGTAACCCCAGCATTATTTCTGTCTAGATCATATTTTCAAACAACGAATTCTTCTTTGTTTCCATCATTTACAGTCCATTCAATAATAATAATTATTTTTTTTGGGGGGGGGCATCACTGCCCTCAGGTGGTGGGAGTAGGAGGCCCAGCCTTTGCTCTGTGGAGCTGGATTCAAACCTCCATCCCAGTGGGCCGCAGTCCCGTGCACAACCACTACGCCACCGGGGCTCAGCCCCATTTACCAATAATTATTAATGCATTTTGATCATACCTTGGTGGCATGCTTGGTAAATTTCAGACTGAAGAAGTTTGAAGAATTTGAATAGTTATATTAACGGTTTAGATATTATCCCATCACAGACAGCATTCTACTTTGATAGATCTTGAAATGTTCTTTTTGCTAATGAATGCAACACTATTCTTCTTGAATTTGTTTGTGATTGTCTAATTCAAAATCGCCAATGGCCTATCACTTCATTAATGACTCAGGCCTCTATCTTTATGGGTTTCATTTCATTTTTGACAACTTTCAATTTTCCTAGCTTGACACTTCAGTCAGCAATCTGTGCCTGCAGCAGTTACTTTTCCTTTGGAGTCTCGCCACATATCCCATGAGAGGTCCTGAAAGCTTGGCTCTGCCCACGTCATCAAGGGCAGCTCGACTTAAGGAGGGAGCTTGTTCCAAGTTCCACTCTAAGTGCCTTCCATCTGGTGTGGCTCATCTTCCTGCACTGCATCCGACAAGGCTCTGCTCCCAGACAGAGGGTTTTCAGTGGCTAAGCCCTTGGAAGTGGACCACCACTTCCTTCTCTGGTCTGTCTTGGTCTGAAAGCACCACTGGGACTGCTCACCATAGGTGATCTGTTGGTCTTTGTAACACAGATAACATCACAACATGCAAGCCACCACAGTGCAACACACGGGCAGAGGAGTAATGGGAAAATTGACTCCCATTCATCCGATGACATCAGACATACCTCATTTTTTTGTGTGTGGGCATCACTGCCTCTGGTGGTTGTGGGCACTACCCAGTGCTGCTCCTGAGAGCCGCCGCTGGATGTGAACCACCGAGCCCGCGGGCCGCAGTCCCGCCCTCAACCACTTATGCCACCGGGGCTCAGCCCACCTCATTCTTTTTAAACAATTGTATACACTCTATTGGGAGAGTCGGCCGTCGATTATTTAGCCAGTTCTTTTTCATAGACTTTTAGGTTGTTTTTAGTCATTTATCATAACTGACATTACTGCAATGAATGCCCTTCTTTGTGCTCCCATGTGAGCACAAGTGTAGGATAAATGCCTAATTGTGGAATTGTGAGGTCAAAAGGCATATGCATTAAATCCTGCTAGCTGCTGCCAAATGGTCCTTCAAAGAGGCCGAGCCACTGTATGCTGCCATTAGCAACTAATAAGAAAGCATTTCTTCACAATGTGTGTTGTTGCCAACTGATATCTAAAAATGGTATCTTACCTTAGTTTTAATTTACACTTCTCCTGTTACTGTTCAAGTAACTTCATTTGTTTTATAGCCACTTCTTTTCTATAAAGTCCCTTCATGTCCTTTGCCTGTCTATCATCGTAACTATGTTTAACCACAAAAAAGCCAGCTTCCTAGGGTCATTAGCTCATGAACTGCCTCTGACACTGGCAGCTCAGTAGATGTTCTGAGTCTTCTACAAGCATGACAAACTCCCTCTTTTGAGTAACTGCTCCTGTCCCCAATACCAAGGTAGTTCCCTTTATAGCTTCCCCCAAGAACCCATACCCTTCTACAACTCCTGTTTGGTCTCCTTCCTTCTATGGTCCTTCCCCCACACCCCAAATCTGACCAGTGCTTTGAGGGTACACATTCATTTCACCTCTTCTAGGAGCCTCCCTGAATAACTAGTCCCACAATGCATTGCTTCACTTTCACTAGGAGCCTCCCTGAATTACTAGTCTCCACAATGCAGTCTCCCCTTCATGTGAGTCTTACCACCAGCTAAAGCCTATAACCCTAAAGGATGAATTTTTCAGCTTCCTGCTTTATGCTCAGTGTGTCGGTGTGTCTTCTATACGGAGCAGATGCTATGGATCTAAGGTATGGCAGGGATGGCATGTGCGGTGGGTGCCACTTGAAGGGGGCGCCGCCGAGCAGTTCCTGTGACCCCCAGGGCAGTTTCCATTGGTAGTTATGAGAGCGCTTTCAGCACATTAAAATGAATACTCTTTAATAAAAATTAAGGAAGAAAATGAATACTCTTGGATTTGAGAGTCTCCATGGGCTAAGGAGGAGGTCTCGTGGCAGAATGGGTTCTGAATTGGGCTGTTAGCCTCAAGGTGTGCAGTTCAAACTCACCAGCAGCTTTGCTCCCTTAAAGACTTCCAGCCTCGGAAACACACTTGTTGTTAAGCTGAGCTGGAATTGACTGAACAGCAGTGAGTTATAGGGTTCGAAAAGAGTCAGACTGAACTTGATGGCAGTGGGTTCTGGGTTACAGGAACTCCGGTGGCCACATGGCTAAAGCACTCGACTGCTTCTGAAAAGATTTCAAGCCTAAGGGCAGTTCTGCTGTGTCCTATAAAGTCCCGATGAATTGGTCTTTACTAGATGGCAGTGGCTTTTTTGATGATCAAGGCAGGCTGTGTGATCTTGCTGTGCCGTGTGCAGAAAGAGAAGAAACAGAGACAAATATGACCACTCGAGCATGACAGGACACAATTTCTTTTGTTTCTTCTTTTTTAATGATTGGGCTCTTGAGCTCCATGGAGCACCATGAAGAGGATTGTTGTAGGTCCGGTGTCCGAAGCAAGTGAGCTTTCTAGTGCTGCTGATCTGTCAACACCCCAGCACTGGGAACCAGCTGGGGAAAACAGCTTAACCACTTCAGAGTTCACCCACAAGCCTTTACGGGGGACCAACCTATACTGTGTATTCTAATGGAGTCCTTGGAGCACCTCAGAAGAAAGGCCTGGTGCTCTCCTTCTAAAGACTGGACCACTGAAACTCCTGAGGGGCAGTTCCACTTACAGGGCAGCGGCACCATACGTTGGAGTCAGTCAAGGCATGTTCTTTTGTCCTGAG
This sequence comes from Nesogale talazaci, assembly GCA_004026705.1. Taxonomy (NCBI): domain Eukaryota; kingdom Metazoa; phylum Chordata; class Mammalia; order Afrosoricida; family Tenrecidae; genus Nesogale; species Nesogale talazaci. The sequence goes on along the minus strand of PVJH01020242.1, from coordinate 27,518 downwards.
TGCGTGTCTCTCTGGCTGATTTTCCCTCCGATTCCCATCACCCTCCAAATCTGCTTCTTCTGGTGCGAAAACTATTGTTTTTTACTTTTCAGTAGTGGTCTCATTCAGTACTTGTCTTTACGAGACTGTCTAAACTTGCCAAGCACAGCATGCCCACCAGGAGTGCATGAAAGCAAGGGAGACAGCTGTCATTTCCATGTGGGCCGTCCTATGTAGAAGATGAAAGAGTCTGAATGGTTGCGGCACTCGTTGAGCTTATACGGTGGTCAAGCGCTCTAAAAGACTGTCCGGTATTTGGCCAGAGGCACCACCTCATTCCTTGCCACAGGTGCTGCTGTCCGTCACTAAACCTGAGGTGTGTCTCCATTCCATCGTAGGCATTTATTGAAGGCACATTTGAACCAGGCACTGTTTCATGAACGGAAACCAACAGGGCTCTCCACTCAACCAGCTCACATTTTAGGGGAAGAGGTGCTGAGACATCAAAAAAGACAGTAAGCAGCGCGAGAGAGACAAGAAAGTCAACTAAGTGCAAATAAATAACGAAATAGCAAGGGAAGGGAGGCCATGCAAGATCTTTGGACCGAGGGACCAGGCAAGGGGGTGCAATGAGAGCACAGACCCAAAGAGGGGGCCCCAGCCAAGCAAAGAGCCTTCCGGCACTCAGCTGGAGACCCACCTGACCAGTCTGCTCTCCCGCCTCCAGCGCACCTTTTGTTCTGTTCCTTGACAGGAGTTGAAGGCATAAGGCCGTTGTTCCAGCCACTTCAGGGATGTGTGTGTGTGTGTGTGTGTGTGTGTGTGTGTGTGTGTGTGTGTGTGTTGGGGGCGGGGGACCGGGACCTGCACACGCCTTCTCGGTATCGCATTCGATCTGCGATCCACAGCACTTTCTGTGATTCCGCGTTCGGTAAGCTGCTGGAGCCCACACAACCATCCCGCGGAGGAGTCGTGGGGAACTTGCGTCTACAAGGGCAAAAACGCAGGCCCCTTGTACGGAAGCGGCCTCCTTGGAGTTGCGGGCGTGATTCTGAAAGAAGTCCAGCGACAGTTCTGCGGGAGGCGGGAGGGGCCGGTCGTTACCCACAGGCTGTTGGCCGCTTCGGCAGTTGGTGCGGTCCCGCTGCGGGACCCCGGGCCGCCCCGACGGCCGTCCCTGCGCCCCGCCCGGAACTCGGGGGCAAAGGGGCACGCGGCGGGCTGGCGGGCGCGCCCAGGCCGGCGGGCCAGGGGCGGGGACGACGCGGGGACAAAGGCCGCGGCCGCCGCGCTCGGACCGGCCGGTGCGCCAGTGAGCCCCAGCGGCCGCGCCGGGACCCCGGGCGGCCAGGACCTCGCCGCGGGCCGGAGCCCCGAGGAGCCCGCGCCGCGCTGGAGCGCCCGGGAGCGCCGCCGGGGCGGGGGCCGGGGCCGGGGGAGGGCCCGCCCGCCCCGCCCCCTCCCCCTCCCCCTCCGCCGCCGCCGCCTCCTCCCCTTCCCGCGGCCGCGCCGGCTCCGCGCTCGGCGAACATGGCGGCGGCGGCGGCGGCGGACCAGCGGGACACTTTACCTGAACACTGGTCCTACGGCGTGTGCCAGGACGGCCGTGTCTTCTTCATCAAGTGCGGCGCGGGACTGGGCCGGGGGCGTGGGGTGGGGGGCGCGGGCGGGTCGGGGGCCCGGCGGGCGGGCGGGCGGGCGTCGGTCCGTGCGCCCCGGTCCCGGGCGCTAACAGGTGCACATCTCTCCCCGCAGTGACCAGCTCCGCTGCACCACCTGGCTGCACCCGCGCACGGGGGAGCCCGTCAACTCGGGCCACATGATCCGCTCAGGTGAGGGCCGGGCCGGCGGGGTCTCGGGGCGCGCGGCGGCGGCCGCTGCCCCCACCCCCCATCCCAAGTTGGCCCTGACTTTCCGCGTGTTTCCGCAGACCTGCCCCGCGGCTGGGAGGAAGGCTTCACGGACGAGGGCGCCAGCTACTTCATCGAGTGAGTGCCGGGGGCGCGGGCGCGCGGGGTGTGGGGGCGTGGGGGGGGGCGGGCTCGCACCTGTGCGCCCCGGGGCCGGGCCGCTTCCCGCCCGCGCGCGCCGCCTCTCCCCTCCCCCTCCCCCGCGCGGCCCGGCGAGTTGGCGCGCTGGGCGGCCGCGCTGGAGGGGTTTTGTGTCCCCGAGTCCGGTGGCGGGCTCCAGGCGCCCGACCCGCCGGCGGGGCTGGAGCGGGAGTTGGGGGAGCCAGCGGGGTGAGCGGTCAGGGGCTGCAGACGGCCCGCCGGACCTTGCAACGGAGCCCGAGGTCGCCTGGGCCGGGGACACGCCTCCCCGCGGGGTTCTGGCCGAGTGGGGTCCGGGGCCGTGTGGGGAGAACAAGAACCAGAAGTTCGGTCCAGGGGCCAGAGGCGGGGCGCGGGGGTGGGGGGCGGTAGGAGGAAGAGCGACGAAGGCAATCTCGTGGGGGAGACTGTCCCCAGCCCGGTTCTTTGGATGGCCTGGGAGCATTGTCACCTCCACAACCTGGGCGCGCTACTTGTTGGGGGCAGTGGGGGTGAGCAAGGGCCCAATATTCGTTGAGCTCTGCGTGTGGTTTCTGGTTCGTTTGTTGTCCAGCAGGGACGCGCCCTCTTGTTTCCACTAGTGAAATGGCAGGTTTTCCTTAGAAACCTTGGACGTGGCCTGCACTAGACAGGTTAGCACCCAGACCCTGGGGCGTGTAAGGATAAAGATTGAGGGACTGTAAGTTGAGGTTCCGTGTTCAGGATCCTTCCCGCCAGGGTCTCTCGCTCTGGTGTTTCTCCCTCGGCTACTTAGGTCAGAAACTGCCTTTGATCCTTTGCCCCAGTGCCTGCCACCGAGCAAATGTTTGTTTGCAGAATGAATGAACCAGCCCAAGTTCCAGACGGTGGTCTGACGATTCCCTTCTGCAATTGGAAACCATGGCTCGTTGTGAGCCACAATATTGGATACTGGCCTGGTTTCAGAAAATTCCAGGCCTCCCACCTCCGTAGGATTTCTGGTCCTTGACTCCGCATGCTGTTTGATTGAAGTACAGGAGGACGAGCACTGTGGTTCAGAGGAGCCATGGGAGCTGTGACCGTGTTCCTTGTACCTCAGGGTGGATGGGCCCAGGGAGCTGTCTGAGACCCTCAGATCTTGGCTGCCAGTGGGTACCTTGGGTTTATAAATGGGCCAACTGATATTTATGTAGTGCCTCTTACACATCAGGTGTTTCTCTAGGCATTGGGACTGCAGAAGGGAGTCAGCCAGACAAGGCCCTGATGCCCCTGGACTTGCTCTCTAGCGCAGAGGTGATTCTGGAGTCCGCACCTTGGTGGGCAGGACTCAGTAGAGAAGGAGGGAGGGATGACGAAGGAATGACAGCATTCAAGTGCTGGGGTGGCTTCCTGAGAAGGATCATTTCAGACCGGAAGTCTCCATTGGTCTCACGCAGGAGTGGGCGGCCTCCTTTCTTGGAAGGAGGAGACTGGAGTGAGTGGGTATAAGGAGTGCGAGAGTCTTGGTTTGGAAGTGCCTGGTTTCTGTTGGTCCCAGAAGTACTAGACAAAGTCTTTAAGGGGTGTGTACAGGCGACAGTTATAGGGAGCTGTGCTCTCTTGCTGATTCTCCTATGGTAACTCTAGCTTGTCAAGTCCCTAGTGATTATCTTCCTTAAAGCCCTACTCTCTGCCCCTGAGGGCCTTAGTGGAAGCCTCCCATGCCTAGGGGAAAGCATGTGTGCATCAGTGGGTTATTTTTTGAGAAGCATATGGGTTTCTTCCCATAAAGAATTTATACTTCAGCCTTTCTCGGATTTGCCAACAGTATATATGACTGAGATGAAGTGGTGTGTGTTCTTCTGTAATAAGACTCAAAGAAGTTGAGAGCCAAAACATCCACCCAGCTGATTCTATTTTTCCTGGGGGGTGGGGGGGTGTCTTGGAGAGGAAAGGCTTGGGTGGTTTTCAGGAAGCATCAGTGGCTCCTGGCACTCAGCAGATCTTTGAACACACACGAGGGCCCACTTGGTGCAGCAGAACACCTTGAGTCCAGGCAAGTGCACTTTGCTTTGATTTCCGTGCTTCGGTTCAGTTTTGGAGTTTGGACAAAACGTAGAGTGGTTCTCTGGTTTTCTCAATTCTAGACAAGGTGATGCTGACATCCCCTTTAAGGAGACGTGAAAATAAAGACACTTTCTTGTGATTTGGGTGAAGGTTTCCCAACTAAATCGCCAGCGTTACATTCTATAGTGCACACAGCTGTTGCTCCATGCCCTCCCTGCAATTGCACTCATTCCCATCTGCTCTTCATTTCACACCTGGGCCCCTGTCTCTATTCCCTTCTGAACTTGAGGTAAATGCTGCCCCAAATGGTTGATTATTTTATTTTATTTTTTTGTGGGCATCACTGCCTCTGGTGGTCGTGGGCGCTACCCAGTGCCGCTCCTGAGAGCTGCCGCTGGATTTGAACCGCCAAGCCCGCAGGCTCCAGTCCTGCACTCAACCACTCACGCCACCGGGGCTCAGCCCATGGTTGATTATTCTAAGGCACACTTACCTCACTGATGTTATCGTTCCTTTTATAGATCTGTCTATTGTTTGGTTGAAAGTTATTCATGAGGAGTGTCTTCAGTTCCAGCCTGAAGGGTGGCTACAACTCATAATCTCAGGGGTCCCATCAGGCAATTGCTAGCCAACCAGTAAGCCTGTTCTCTCCTGGGGTTCCGCATTTCTCTCCCATTCTGTCTAGGACCTTCGAATGTGGTCCTTTCAGAGTAAGTGGTAGTTATAGCTGGGCACCTTCTAGTTCTTCTGGTTTCAAGGTTGTGGAGATTGGTGCTCACAGGATCCATTAGATCTTTAGGCTCATGGTTTCCACGTGCTTTCAGTTTTCATCACTTTTAAGACTTTCTGCATGCGAGGACCTCCCTGTTTTCTCATGAGGCGCTCAGCCAGATCAGCCGCTCAAAACTACCAGCTCCTCCAAGGGAAGAAGTTGAGGCTTTCACTCTTGTAAAGATTTACAAGTCTCAGAAACCTTTGGGGGGAAGTTCTGCCCTATCCTATGGGGTTTCTGTGAGTCTGAATGACTTGATGGCACTTGAGTTTTTTTAAGCCAGATATCAAGATATGTTAGTAATTGCGGTAATAATGTAGTTAATGGCAGCAATAATAGTAATAAAAAATTATGTAAGCTCAAACCAAACCCACTGCCTCACTACGAATTCTGACTCATGGTGAGACCCTTTAGGACAGAGGTGGAAGTGCCCCCGAGGGTTCTTGAGACTGTCACTCTTGCCGGGAGTTGAAGCAGCTGGTGGTTTTGAACTTCAGACCTTGTGGATCGCAGCCCAACTTGTAACCACTATGCCACTAGGGCTCCAGAAATAGCCTAATATTTGAGTCCTTGAAAAATGTCAGCAGCTTTCCAATTACTATTATCTGATTTAATTCTTGCTTGCTAGGAACCAGTCCAATTTCAGAGTTCCTGGGGCTGCAGGATAGTTCCTGTGGCCATATGTTAACTGAAAGGTAGAAGACTTTCAGAGGTACCAGGGAATAAGATCCTGGCAGGACTCTTAAAAAAAAAAAAATCAGTTGTTGAGAACCCTGTGCTGCACAGCTCCGCTCTGACCCAGAGGGGGTTGCACGAATCAGAGTGGACTTGTTAGTCCCATTGTACAGATGTGGACGTTGGCTTTTTCCTCTGCCTTTAGTTTATTAGAGTCTTATATTGGTCCCGGCAGTAGAGGCAGCTGTATAATGAGACATTCTACAGACGAGCAAACCCAGGTCCATGAAGTTTCTAGGGCTTGGCTCCAGTGTCATGACTGGGACTAGAACCTCAGGAGAGTGAGTGGATCACTGAAAGCCTCAGGACTCTGCTCTCTTGAAGTTTAAGTGCACTGCCACCCCAGGGACAGATTCTAGGTTGTCCAGGACAGGGTCTGCTCTGTCTGAAACCTCCCCTCCAGTCAGATGTTGAACTTCCTATTATAGAAGAGTCCCAGGGCTGAGCCCTGGTGGCATAGTGGTTGTGCGTGGGACTGCGGCCCACTGGGACGGAGGTTCAGTTCCAGCAGTGGGGCTGGGCCTCCTGCTCCCACCACTGGAGAGCAGTGATGCCCCCCCCCCCCAAAAAAAAAGAAGAGTCCCAGTCCAAGTGGATCCATGTGGCTGCCATCTTCCTTAAGACATTGCTGTGAGCAGCAATCCCACAAACCACAATGTAACAACCCCACAAAGGATTTCTGGGAAGTCAGCTGCTTACATATATTAAAAGTGAAATTCTGAAACTTCTCATTATCAAAGGTTCAGAAAAGGTGCTCCTAGCTGGGCAACTTTTGGCATAGACCCAACACCTGATGTTTCATTTCCTCGTTGATTAATTGAGGGTGAAACCGGGTTCAGGGGTTTAAATATTTGGTTCTGTGCGGCAGGAGTAGCAGTTGGTGTTGTGGAGGAATTGAGAGGAAGTAGAAGATGATTTGTTCCATGGTCTCAAATTCATGTCAGTCCCAATCTGAATAAGTAAGGTGGCTGTAGGATTTTTTCTTAAAACTTCTCCTTCAAAAATCTGGTTTTGTAATTTAAAGGTCCAAATTTGACTTTTCCTCAGGAACATAAGATGGGTTGAAAATTAGCAATTAAATTTATACATTTAATTCATCATGCTGATTAGGAAAAAAAATGATCATCTTACAGAAAAAAAGCCAATGAAATGTACTACAATAAAGACATTTTGAATAAAAAAGACATTTTGTAGCTAACATTAGACTTCTTTAGTTGGATAGAGATTATTGATTAAAAAATATTCGACAAACAGACTCAAAGTGAAATGTTGAAAGCATTTTGTAAAATATTTTAAGATTATTCACAAAAACCGATTTTATTCAACATTATATAATGAAGGTGGTACCTGACATCATAAAGCAAAAATGTAATAATGAAAATTGTAGTAAAATAGCACAAACCAAAAGTGAATAAAATCAGAAAAGAAGAAATGAAGGTCACTTTTGTGTGTGCGTGATATGCTTGTTTATGCAGAAGATATCAAAGATAAATTATCTAATAGGATAGTTTACCAAATTTCTTAAATAAAAAATGTTGTATATACCAGTAACAAGTGAAGAATTAAATATTGGTAATAAAGAAATATAATATATATTCTGTATATCAAATATTTAGTAGTGCTACACTGGTTTCATCTGTGTATCATGTCTCATCCCCTCCATTCTGGATGTACAATTCCCAGTGCTCTGGCTGCCTTTGCCCTGGAGTAATTTTTGACCATTTGGGCTCATGAAGAATTCATTGTTAATTAACAATACTCTTTTTTTGTGTCAACAAATAGGTATTATAAATTTTTATAGTATCAAAAATACAAAATACTTGCAACTGTAGTGTAAACTTTTCCTAATGAAAAGCCCATTGAACTAATAACACAAAGGTGTGTGTGGTTACACACGTGTCTGGGTGTGAATACACACTAGACCCAACCTACCACCACTAAGCGGATTTCCACTCGTAGTGATTCTTTTTTTTTTTTTTTTAAGGCATCACTGCCCTCAGGTGGTGGGAGTAGAAGGCCCAGCCTTTGCTCCTGGGAGCCGGAATTGAACCTCCATCCCAGTGGGCCGCAGTCCCGCGCACAACCACTATGCCACCGGGGCTCAGCCACTCGTAGTGATTCTATAGGGTTCTGAGACCATAAATATTTATTCATCTTTTCCTCATGGATTGACTAATAGATTCGAACCACCTACCTTGTTTAACTCACAGTTCAACACGGTGCTTTCTGGATATGAATAGCTGGGTATGGATATATGTGTGCGTGCATGTGTGCTCATATGTTATTGACACTTCTTAGACAGAACCAGGCACTTTTCATATCATGGGACAGCTCAGTTAATTGGCATGAAAAAAAGCAGTGTGCGCTACATCCCAATGTGATATGTGGCACCTGGGGTTTTAAAAGCTTGTGAGGGGTGATGGAAGATGCAACTCTTGGTCATTACCCATGTGGAACAAAAGAGAAAGGAGGAAAGCAAAGTCACAGAGAGGAAAGTGGACTTCATGACGGAGGGTCCAAGCAAACCCTGGGCTCATCTACCCCGAGAGCTGAGGTGGCCGGCTCCTCCCACCCCTCCTGACCAGGGCGGTAAGAAACGGATCCTGATAGAACTCACATTCTTTTTTTTTTTTTTTTTTTAATAATTTTATTGGGGGCTCTTATATCTATTACAACATTCAATACATCATCTGTGTCAAGCACATTTGCACACATGTTGCCACGTTCATCTCCAGACATTTTCCACTTGAGCCCCCTGTATAAGTTCCTCGCCCCCCCCTCCCCCTTTTTTTTTAATGAATCATTTTATTGGGTACTCATACACCTCCCCTCACGATCCACACCTACATCAATCACATGCAAGCCCCACTCACACACTTGTTGCCAACATCACTCTCAAAACCTCCTCCCTCCACCTAGGCCCCCAGTTCCAGCTCCCCTTATTTTCCTCCCCCACTCCCCCCGGAACTCACATTCTTAAAAAGTTCCAGTTTACTGCACTGATGGAGACTTGACTCCATGCAACTGTTGCCTGGAGATATTCTTTAAATCCTCAACTGAAACGATCCTGTGTTAGTCCAGGTAGAGAGAAACAAATTCATAAGCACACATATGTCAATAAGGGAGATGTGTCTATACAAGAGGAATGGAACATTGAGAAAGCATCCCAACCCAGTCCAGTCTGATATTAGCCCATATGTCCGATACCAATCTATAAAGTCTTCTTCAGATTCACAAGGCACATGCAATGACATAGGACAATCACAGCTTCGGCATTCCTAGTTCTCTGACTTTGGTAGGACAGCCCTTCACCTTAAACTTTGTTTCCTCCCCAGTAAAATGGGCCTTGATGTGAGAATGACCTGCATGAGTGATCGGCAGAAAGATTTCATTTAGCACAGCGCCCGGCACATAGTAAACGCCCAGTAAAAAGCCTCCTGTTTGGTGCATGCACAGACAGTGAGGTGAGGGTGGGACCAAGGCTGCGGAATCCTCAAGACAGTCAGCTGCAGCTGCTGCAGAAAACGACGCCCTTCCATGGGGACCACCAGGGTCAGCCACAGCCAAACTGGACTTGACTACTGCAGACTAATACAAACTGCACAATCACTGTGGCTCGTTAAAAGAATGTCTTTATTCTTAGACCATATGTAGTGAAGTATTTGCTCTTAGATGGTTGAAACAACAACAACAAAACGGTGTGTACGTGTAGTGGGTGACAACTGGAGTGTGTGGTCTCACCAGGTTAACTGGGTGAGTCTGAGAGAGGGGTGGATAGGTGGGTATTGTTTGTACTGTGATTGTTCTTGCAACATTTCCAGGTGTGAACTTTCCAAATCAAAATTTAAACCACCACAAAATAACCTTGTTCCTGAGTAGGGCGAGACTGTCCCCACAGTTCGGGTACTTGGTGTAGGCTGCAGAGCCCCAGGGGCTGAGACACTCAGGGAATGAGGTGTGCAAGCAATGCCTGGTTTGCTGGGTATTTGAAGGCAATGCAGATGTCCCATCCTTAATCGGGGCAGCCAGTTCGGTATTGGCTCAGTCATGGAAGGAAGGGAAGACTTCCTGACTGGAGCTTCCCAGGCCTCAGAGGGGTCAGTCATCCTGGTGTGTGTTGTATAGTGGTTGAAAAATGTTTACATTCATGAAGCCAATGCTGTCACTGTCCTCATTTTGCAGGCTGGGGAATGGGGAAGGTGGGACTTCAATCGAAGTCTTTGTGGCTCCAAAGTTCATGCTTTTCTATGGTCCCAGCCATCTTCTGACACCACTTCCAAAGAGACCACTTGTTCTGTTCCGATTCCTCCATCTTGGGTTCCTAAAAGACGCCTCTGCTTCCCTGATGAACTCCTTATGGGCAGATGAATGCTGGTGGGGTGGATGGATTCTCCGGGCAGGTTGAGGAGCAGGTCCCTGGCCTTCTGGGAGAGTGAGCCTTCTCCAGGTGAAGGGACACCACCTTCTGCACTTCAGGTGTCAGCTGCCCACAGCTTAGGGACTCATGAGCCGCTTAAGCCTGCTTAGAGCCAGAGTGCCTCTTTCATATTCGGTAAAACAGTGCTCTGAGTGTCACACGCGTCTCAGGGTTTCTTAGGCACGTTTACTGCCAAGACAGAGCCCTCCCTTTCAAGGCCTGACAGTTTGGGGTTAGCATGCAGTCTGTTCCAAGGGTTGCTGGCTACCCCTGGTGCCCCTGGACCACACTGGGCAGTGCAGGTGGGGCGGGCCCTGTGCTCAGGGGCTGGAGCAGGCTGAGGCCCCATCATGGCTCTTGCTGGGCTGCACACCCTCTTGTATTCGCTCCCCTTGAAAGAGGTGGGAGGGAGATTATCCCTGTGGAGCAGTGGGGCTAGAGCAGTGGTTTGCTTGAGTTCAAGGCCCACTGAGACCTTGACAGGAATCCTGTCCTCTCCATTTGAACAGTCCCTATACTATACATGTCCCCAGCTGAAGCTGTGGGTCATCTGGAGGCAGGGTGAGCACCTTTCTGGAGGAGCAATTTAAGCAGGAGCTGAATGATTTTGGCTCAGGGATGTGTTCATTCATCCACTGGGCCACAATTAGGCATCTACTGTATACCAGCCTCTCCACTGGGTGTGCTAGGGAGAGCCTGCAGCCGTTCCCGCCCAGGGGGAGGAGAAGGGCTGTGGACAGTCTCCTGAGGGGGTTGGGGTGGGGAGGCTGCAGGGTTAGAGGTGAGCTTGCGGAAGGCGGAGCAGCAGCGCAGTGCCAGATTATCCCGTCAACGAAGTAAGCAAGTGTTTACTTGTGCATATTTACTACTCTGTAGCGAACAATTTCACCACACGAAAGATTCCGCTTCCAGCATGGCTGGCGTCTGTCTCTCGCCCAACTTCACAAGACCAAATCAAAGCCCCCTTTGAAATTTGTCATCCCTGACCAGGAGGGAGCACCCCGCACGCCAGGGAAGCACAAGAAAGTTCATGCTTACCTTAAAACCCAAACAAACTCACTGCCGTCAACTCAAGCTGACTCATGGCGACTGCCTTGTGGGTTTCAGGGCTGATAACCGTTTACTGGATTAGAATCCCTTTTTTTTGGGGGGGGGCATCACTGCCCTCTGGTGGTGGGAGTAGGAGGCCCAGCCTTTGCTCCATGGAGCTGGAATTGAACCTCCATCCCAGTGGGCCACAGTCCCGCGCACAACCACTACGCCCCCAGGGCTCAGCCCCTATTTACTGGATTAGAAAGACCAGTCTTTCTCCCGCCCAGGCTGCAATCGCTGTACCCCCTGATTGTGTAATGTGCCCCTGAGTTGATCAGCCTAGGGTAGGAGCAGGGACTGAAGGAATCAGGAGGACTTCGGGTGGGGCAAAGGCCATGGTGTAAGTATGTGAGCGCCATGCGTGTGCATATGGTGAGGAGGGTGGGCTTGACACTCTGGGTCTGGAAGAGGCAGGAGGTGAGTGGGGGAGGCGGGCAGGCTGACTCTGGATGAAAGCTCGTGCCTTGCATCAGGAGCACGAGGTGATCTGTGGTGGGCTCCAGGGCTGCCCGGCTCCTGTGCCTGAGGGGCGGCACGCAGGGCCTTAGGGCTATGGATTCTGGAGGCTGAGCGTCCAGAGAGAAATCTTGGCTGTTACAAGCCTAGACAAGTCCCTTCAACTTCTTTGGGTCTCAGTTTCATCAACTCTACAATGGGGACTATGGGAACACCTAGCTACTTCTATTGAGTGAATGGCACAGAGAACATGGTGTCTAAGAATGAATTATTATTATCAATTCTGTAAAGGAAGCCCCTTCCTCTTCCTCTCCAGGTGAAATGTGGCGAGTCAGCGGGTAGCCAGGGTTCCCTTTCAGGATAAGGGGGCGTCCTAGTCGAGGCTTGTCTTTAAAAGAAAGCGGGGCACCAGTAAACCTAACTGAAAAGAGAACAAGCTCCTCTTCCTGCCGTCCTGTGGAATCTGACTGCTGGCAACCCTGTGGGTTTCTGAGCTGCTAAGTCTTGATGGGAGCAGACAGCTTCATCTCTCTCCTGCAAAGCAGCTGGTGGCTGAGAACAGCTGGTCTTGTGGTTACCAGCCCAACACGTAGCCTACAAGGCCACCAGGCCTCCTCTAGGGACTAAGAAACCAAAAACCACACCTGCTGCCCTTAGTCGATGTCGACTAGGACAGAGTAGACCTGCCCTGTGGGCTGCTGACACTAACTCTGCACCGGAGTAGTAAGCCTCACCTTTCTCCCTAAGAGCAGCTGCAGACTTCATGCTGCAGACCTTGTGGGTAGCAGCCCGACGCAAAGCCCGCTAGGTCACTGGGGCTCCTGCCAGCGCGGGTGGCTGGTGCTACATATCAAGGAGATAATTTCTTGCCTTCAGAGCCCCGTGTGACTGTGTCTAGCCAGAGAGAAAATGAATAGCTGGTTGTATGGTTGGATTTTTCCAAATGTACTGCGGGATTCCTCCTGCCTGTTCATCTCCCCACCAGAACCCCCAGAGGAGGGGCTATCCAGGTGTGAATGTAGGCTGTACCTGGAAAGGTGGAGCGTCGTCGAGAGTCCTGGGACCTGTGTGACAACATCAGTGAGGCAATGAGGGGATGCAGGAACTCTAGCAGAGTTCTCGAAGGCTGTGTCAGGGCCTGGGCGTCTACAGTTATCACCAGCCTCCCGTGTATTTGAATGTATTTGATGTATTTGAATTGTGGACCGGGCCAGCAGAAACCTCTCTGAGCGTCAGCTCCCTCACTGGTATGGTGCTGCACTCCTTCCTTGAGAATGAAATGGAATCAGCCCGCATGTGCTCCTAGCATGCTGGGTGGCACACAGTAGGTGCTCAGGCATGGCAAGCATCTTTCATTCACAGGGGGTGGGGCCGTGTCAGGGCCCCTGTGTGTCAGGGTAAACAGAGCTCCCTGGTGCTTTCCGTGGCGGGGCTTTTCCAGAAGTAACCCACTGGGCCTTTCTTGAGAGGTGTGGCCAATATGACTAGAACCACTTAGCAGCCACGTGTGGCTGCTGTTTGACTGCCTGGGAGGGGAGAGCTGCCTGCTCATGGCCGCCCTGGAGGCTTGCTCCTGGAAACCAGGTTCCCTGTTGGCTGCTGGTTTCTCAGCAGAGGTTGGGAAGGTGCCGCCCTCACCTCTGCCCACACGTTGCTGTCTATCCTTGGTAAAGTGACCAGATTTGAAGCGGGACACCATTGACTGGGGGGAGGGGGAGTTCTTGATTAAAAATTTGATCTATATGGAGCAACAAAAATGTTCATAGAATGCAAAGATAGTATTGTACTATATTTATTTAATTTTAAAACACCATGAGACAAGTAGTTTTCCATCTTGGAACTCATGACCACAAGGAGATGCTCCCTGGACAGGGGAGGGACCGGGGTGGCAGGCTGTTCTGAATGACACTGATAGCTGGACAAGGTACCTACAGCCACTGCCAGGTCAATGTGGACTCTGAGCAGCTAGCTCTGTGGTTCAAAGAAGACCTGTTCTGTGGGGTTGCCAAGGAAGCAGACAGCTCCCTCTTTCACCCCAAGAGTGATTGATGTATTTGAACTGCCAGCCGTTTGCCTCGCAGCCCAAGTCTTTATCTATGGCTCCACTAGGGCTCCTTAAGCGAAGGAGAGCAGGCTTCCTTAAGGAATGCTTTCCAGAACACAGAGAGGGTGCCAAGCATGGCACACAGGTGACTGGCAGACTGGCAAGACAATCTTCTTTGTGCTGGGCCTGGGGACCTGCGGGTGTGGGAAGGGGGTGTGTGCAGGGTCAGGTTTGCAGCCTATTGGTGGGACGTTTGACATTAGCTTTCTGGAAACTGGCAGGCAGACGAGGGGAGCGGATGGACCGAAGTCTGAGATGACGGTGGTGAGGCTGAAGGCAGGAGGAGAGACCCTGGGGGTGGGGTGGGGGCAGGAGACTTTTCCCCTTCCTGCCACAAATGTGTTAGCAAAGATTTTTCTTTGTTCTTGGCACATTTTGATCTGGGGAACACACACACACACACACACACACACACACACACACACACACCATACAGATGCTGGAAGGCTAAATGCCTGTAATCACCGTGCCTATTAATGCATTTCTAAACGGGAATTGCAGTCCCTGAAATTATATCCACTTACCTAGGCGTTGAATCATCACCCCCTGCCCCCCCTCCAAACTTTGGTGTGTGGGTGGGAGCCAGGGAGGGCTTGGTCAGCTTTGGCGCCGACTCTTTCCCGGCCCGTCTCACCTGAAAACACATGGACGTGTTGTGTGTTTGGCGCTGGGAGGCTTCTAAACCTCAGAGGAGATTTAATTCTTCTGTGGAAAGGAAAGTAATTGGTTTCCTATTCTGTGAGTAGATATTTCAATGAGCGCCTGTGGTCCCCGCTTTGTGTTTCGGGGGCCTGGGGATGGAAGGTGTGTTTGCTGTGCTGTGGCCGCTCTTGTGGGGAGGGAGGGAGTCCTAGCCGCAGTTGATGGCACCCTCAGTCAGGGCAAAGGTCCTGCAACTTGTGCTCCTTCTGGAAGGGTTCACTTGGCTTTGGCTGGGCTCTGAACTGCAGGTCAGCTGCATGCCGAGGTGGAAAAGTCATTTGCTTTTCACGGACCCTTGTGTCTCCGAGGAGAACTGGGCTTCATTGTGGGGTCATCAGTCGCTTGGTGTTTGTTCCAGCAGGCCTTTCCCCTAAGGTGCCCCCGGTGGACTTGAACCTGCAACCTCTCGGTCAGCAGCAGATGAGTGCACTCAGGAGCTCCCATGTACCCCTCTACACACACAGGATCGTCAGAAAAAGACAAAACCGCAAAACAACCCTGGACTTAGTAGCGGATCCCGAGGGAGGGTCTTCTACCTGGTCACTCTTCGGACTCTGTCCAGCTGGTCTGAGCTCAGAGCTGACTGAGATAGGCCTAAGGTCTCCATCATACCCCCTGTTAAGCTGAGTGCCTGGTGAGCAGAAGGCCAGAAAGGCCCCTTCTTCTCATTCAGAGCAGACCAGAAGGTTCCCAGGAGGGGGAGAAGGAGAGGAGGTAGACCTTGAGGGTATGAGGATAGTGGTGGTAGGCACGGGCTCTGGTGGGGGGTAGGGGCACTGTGAGGGCTAAGAGGAATGGGCCGGGTGGGGAAGTGGCTGGGTCTCGTAGGGCCCCCTTCCCCCCACTTCCGGAAGGCAGAAGCATCTTTGGCTCACAAGCAGCACCTCTGGGCAAAGGAGTCCCTGGAGGATATCCTGCCAGCCCCAGACTTGCCTGCACTTGTACAATGTGGGGAGAAGGGCCCGCTGGCTGGGCCTGGTAGTCCAGGCAGGGAGAGTGCTGGAACGTGAAGCTGTCCTCTACGGGGCAGAGGGCTGTTCTCAGGGCTGGCTTTGCAGTTAGGCTAAGCATGCTCCGTGCATGGCTCAGGGACTTTGTCCTTCTTGAAGATCTCAAGTTCATGACTGCTTGTGCAGGTGGAAGACATTTTCCTGCCTCTCTTGCCTCTGAATGGAGTCCTGGCTATCCACTTTTAATACACCAGTTATGGAAAGCGTAGTGCACTGTGACACGTGGGTCCCCATCAGTCAGAGTTGGCTAGCCGGCACCCAGCAGTTGGCCCTAAAGGTTTGAGAACCCTTGGGGGTTTCAGAGCTGCAACCTCAGCTCCCATCCGTGGAGAGATCCTACCTGCCGGGTGTGTTGGATCGGGGGTGATAGGTGCATATGGAAGGCTCTTGCCTCACTGTGGACTCGATGGGGCAATGTGAGAGCACAAACGAGTTGGATCCAGGCTCTGTGGCTTGGAACTCAAGGCACGTTATATGGCCTCTGGATACCATAGGTCGTGTGCATGCATGGTCCTTCAGTGTCCTAAACGGCACACACCTATTGGTGGCGTTTTTGTCATTCCTTATAATGGCTGCCCTGGACCCAAACCACTCTGGGTACCCCTGTGCCTTATCTCCTGCAAAGGCCTCTGGGGTACACTGAGGGGACCTGTAAATATCATCCAGCCAGTGTCAGTGACCAACTGGGGGTGGGAAAGCTTTCTAGTAGAGGACATGGGGCGGGTTCTGTCCGGCTTTATGGGCTGCTTCATACTACTCGCTCCTTCCTTGGATCAGCCCGGCAGACCCATCTGTCTGAGTGTGTGTTCCTGGCCCCGTGTCAGCTGGACCCTGGGGCATACCAGGGAGCTGGTGAAGCAGGCTGTCCACACAGGCAACGGGAGGGTCAGGTGCATGTGATTAAGGATCAGGGTTCATGGCGCAGGTGCAGCAGGGATCCCTCCAAGGTAGCTGGTGAGGGTGCTGTGTAGGTCAGGAGAACTCAGGGGCCTCGTGAACTTTGATTGAGTTGTGCCTCCCAGGGGGGCAGCATCGGCACTCGGGGTCCTGTCCTGCAGCACACTCTTACTGATGTGCGGCAGCCCCTGATGGGCCACCGGCCTCCACAGAGTAAGCCCAGCAGAGAGCTGAGCGCTGAGAGGCCGCGGGGAGCAGGCCCGGGCCCCAGGAGAGGATGGCTGAGGTTTGAGTCCCAGACCTGCTGCTGTGTGGCCTGGCTCTCAGTGTCCGCATCTGCAATTGCTCCTGGTTGTGAGGGGTCCAGAAGGGACGTGCTTAAGGTGTGGGTCTGAGCTCTGTTCTAATACGCCAGCGGGGACTTGTTGGGTGATGAAGGGACTCTGGATGTTGTTCTTGGGAGAGCACAAGCTGCCGAGTGAGAAGGACATGGGAGAGGAGGCTGCAGAATGGGCAGGGCCATAAGAAGTAGGTTGGCAGCTGCCGGCAGGTGAGTGGTTAGAGAAGGCAGGTAACCCACACTGCACCTGGCAGCACACCTGCCTTAAAATAAAAGGGTGGTGATAAAGGGTGGGTGGTGTGAGTGTCAGACTCTAACTCAGGGTGGCCTAGTTAGAATCTGACCCCTGCATGGGCGGCTTGCCTTGTTTCCCTCAGTATAGGGGTGGAAGTCCTCTCTCCTGACAGCCTGGCCCAGAAGCTTCCAGACCTCAGTGCCGTAGGGGAAAGCTGTGAGGCTCGGAG
This sequence comes from Nesogale talazaci, assembly GCA_004026705.1. Taxonomy (NCBI): domain Eukaryota; kingdom Metazoa; phylum Chordata; class Mammalia; order Afrosoricida; family Tenrecidae; genus Nesogale; species Nesogale talazaci. The sequence goes on along the minus strand of PVJH01020242.1, from coordinate 10,495 downwards.
GGCCATTGGCATTTTTTTTAGAGAAGAAGGCAATGGCTTCAGATCCATGAAACCCATGGATTTCTCAGCTTCAGCTGAAGGTGACTTTGAGGGAAATGTCCTCTGTATAGACTTCTTGGCTCCCCACAATTCCCCGCCATTCCTCAGACTTAAAGATCGGGCTGCTGGGAACACCCAACCACCCCCTGCTCAGCCATCCTACCCCAACTGCCTTTAATCTCCCCCAGAGATGGCAGAAGAGGGAGAGGGAGAAAAGAGGGTGTTTGTGTTTTCCTGAGGCCGGCTGGCTTCTTTCCGCTCAGCCTGCCCTGTTTTTCAAGGTCAGGGACTTCTACCCTGGCTGGTCATTTATATGCAGGGTCTGACAAAGGGCCTGGTGGTGGACTTTTAAACTTTAACTGAGTCTGTAGGTACGACAGGCAGAGCACAAGAATGACGTTTGCAGGCATGCGACGTGGAACTGTCTAATGCTGTGCCCTTCAGCATTGAGAGGGCTCCCAGGGATGAGAGTGAAGCCGTGTCCTGGGCTTGTCTCTGTAAGCACCTTAATGCCATGCCCTCCAGTCTGTCTGCTCCCCTCTGGGTCCTCACTTGGCCCTGTGAGCCCAGTGCCACCTGCAGGGGCTCCCAGAAGAGCAGGGAGAGTGGTAGTCTGCGCCCTGACCCCAGGAGCTTCTTGTTTCTGCTGAGCTGGGACATGTTTAAAGCCAGCGGGAACTTCCAGTGCGGCAGCTTTCTGCTGCCTCTTCTTCTTCTAGCCCCGGCTGAGGGTCTCCCCTGGGCAGGGGGCAGGGAGCACGGTAGAGGCTTGGTTAGGCTTGCCTGAAACCATGTCTAGGCTGGAGGGGATTTTGCAGTTACTGTGGCGCCTTTCAGTGCCCAGTCCTTTCCATGCATGATCCCCTTTTAGCTTCACAGTAGCCCTGAGAGGTGTTGTGACCCTTTTATGGATGAGGAAACAGAGGCTCTTCATCCAAAGTCACACAGCTAAGCCATGGTGGATGTGTCCTAATTCTAAGCCTGTCGGCCAGCTTTTACGTGACCCAGACCCGGATTTTTATGCCAACAACACGCGTCTTCTAAGTTAATTTGCCAACAACCTCTTCTCCCCAGAAGGTAGTTTTATGGATACTCTGTTAGCTTTTAAAACAGCAGCATGTACCAACCTGGGTGGTAGGAGAGGTTGGCCTATGTAAAACATGGGTATTATTTGCGTAAAAATAGAGCGATACAGTGCACTGCTTCCCTTAAGTCTCCCAGGAACCTTGTGGGGAATCTGTTGTGATTCTCATGGACACAGTGGACCACAGACCCACACTCAGGTGATGTGCACATCTGCAAGCAGCCAGGACAAGGCTCGACGCTGGCTCACCTCCTGCCTTCCTGGCCTGTCCTCATGAACAAGGCCCTTCTCACTGTTGGGAAGTGCTTGCCTGTGAACAGCTGAGCCCTTCGTGCCTACATGGGCAGGAGATAGGGAGGTCTGAGAGCACAGTCACATGGCCTTCTGTCTGGAGCTCACCAGTGAGGCAGCCTGTCTTTGCATGGGAGTTCAGCCTACGCCTTAATAGACCAAAGTTGGTGTGTTCTGTAATCTGTCAGGACAAGCAGCTGACAATGGTCAGCACTATGTGGCAGCAGATACACGTCCAGGGAACCTTTCAAATCGTGTCACTCGACTTTGAAAAGCCTCCAGATTCCCACTGTTCTCCTGCCCTCCACCACGGTCCACACCATGCTCTGTTCTTGCCTGGACTCTTGCTGCCCCTCTCACTGGTTCCTGTGCCCCTCTCTTCCTCTTTCAACACAGCAGCCACAGGGTAGTTTACATGGCTGTTGGGTCATGCCCCCCCTGGCCCAAGATTGTCTTGTTAAGAGCTGCTCTCTCATATGTCCTGGAATTTAGGTGGCCCACGAGAGCCGAACAAATCCTGATCCCACTTCCCCATCACCTCACCAGCTCCCTGCAAAGGTCCTGATGCTGGTCTGCATCCGCGGTGCTCCTCAAACGTGTGAGGCACAACCAGCCTCAGGACCTTTGCACCAGCTCCTCTCCAAGGAATGTTTCCCCTTGCCTGCTGCCCCCTCGCTTTCCTCAGGTCTCGCTTGCTCAGGCGGCGTCGTTCCTGGTCACCTCGCTGTTTACCTGTCGCTGTGCGTCAGAATGGGCTCCATGGCGGCGAATGTGCATGACGATACCTTAATCGTCATGAAAGCAGAAAGTGTCTGTTTTGTTCAAAATGGTACTTCCAGTGTCTAGGACACAGCTTAGCGCAAGTACATGCGCATAAAATAGCTGTTGACCATTGGGAGGTGTGTACTGGCATCCTGGGGATGCCGATGTCCTGGAGTCCCAGAGACAGAGGGGTGGGCCGTGGGACCCTGAGCTAGGTCCAGGGAGCACATGGTATCCCTGCTTATCCCTATTGGCTTCCAGCCTCCTCTTCTGGGAATTTTGCTTGAAACATGTTTTGCTTCATGCCTGTCCTAAAATGACCATGGTAGACTAGGTTGGCTTGCCAGCTACCCCCCTCCTAGGACCACTGAGTTCTCAGAGCCAATACAGGGACTCGCAGAGGCCAGAGAAGGTGCCCTTCTGTTCTCCAGGCTCTGCTGAGCCAAGAGCTGGATCTGAGCCATGCCTGGGGCCACAGTGTGATCGAAGGCTTCCAGGTGTGATACACCAGAAGACAAGGCATTGAAAGGGTGCTTACTCTGTTTCACAGGGTCTCAGTAGCTATCATACTCTGCTCTGTTACCACTGTGAGCTTCAGGATCACATGTCCATCTCATAGGGTCGGGAAGTTAAGTCTCAGAGGAAGGAAATAAAGGATGACCGGGGGCTTACGGACTTGAGAGCCCTAGGAGCCATTGGATAAGGAGCCCTGTTGGCATAGTGGGCTATGAGTTGCACTGCTAACGACAGAATCAGCAGCTTTAAACCCCCAGCCACTCCTTGGGGGAAAGATGAGGCTTTACCTCTTGTGAAGATTTACAAGAAGCCTTAGAAACCCATGGTGGCAGTACTACCCTGTCCTGATGGGTCGTTATGAGTCGAAATCGTCCCAATGGCGGTGAGAGTGGATTGGGTTTCTAGGGAAGCACTCACGACCAGACCTCGGAGTCCCACAGTGATTGGGTCACATGGCAGTGACCAGTGGTGGTAACAGGAGCAGCACTCTCCCAGGTTTGGCTTGGGTGATTTTGAGATGGTTTGTTGACTATAGACAGGTTTGTCTTTTCTACATTATTATCTGAGAACACAGAGGAGGTGTTTTTAATGACGCCCCAGAGAGCTGAGTCTGGAGAAACCCTGGCATCATCCCTTCCCATGGGTGGGTGGTGGGTGGGTGGGGCTGTGTCAAATCCAGGGCACCAGGGACCATCCCAACTGACACCCATCTGAGCCAAGCCTTACTCTTGCAGCACCTCAGGATGGTGACCCACCCCAGTCTTGGAGGCTTTGTGCCTGGAGGAGGTGGCTGGCCGAGAGCAAAGGAGCAGCCCAGGGAAGAATCAGAGACCCTAGGATGTGTCTCCCTGCTGTGGAGGACGGTGCTGGCAGGGGGTGGCACTATCCGTCTTTATGAAACAAAGGATGGCACTACTGAGAGAGGGCAAAAGAGGTGCCTATCAGACATGGCAGCGATAGTGAGGGGGGCACAGGACCAGGTGGTGTGCCCTCTGTTGCTCATGGGGTCATTGAGCTGAAGGCACCTAACAAGAAGAAGAAGAAGAACTATTTGACAGTGGGCACCATGCCAAGACAAAGTTGCCTTCAAGGAACTCACAATTTGTGGGGTCGGGTCAGTGGGTTGAGAAGGTGGGTGGCCTGCAGAGGGGAGGCTTCCAGGAACAAAGCTTCAGGTTGGCAGAGTCAGATGTCTCATCCCGCCCATTTAAACCCACCGCTGATTGTCATGGCCCTCAGGTTAGGGGTGCAGTGCCCCATAAGGCGTCCGAGTCTGTGAGTCTGTCCGGAAGCAGACTGCCTCATCTTTCGCCTGCAGAGTAGCTGCTGGAGTCAGACCACAGATGCTGCATCCATGGTACTACCCAGCCTCCAAACCTTATGGGCTTTGATCGTGGACAAGTTGTTGGTCTGGGTAAGCGTTCCATACTTCATGTCTCATTTATTCCTCAGATCAGCCTGGTGAAAGAAACCTTTTTTCGATTTTGTAGCTGAGCAAATTAAAACTCAGAGAGAGTACATAATTTGCCTGGGGTGACCCAGAAAGTCCTTGGCCCTAAAGTTCCTGCCCTCCCTCGCTTGGGGTGAGGGGAGCAGGGGAGGGGCTTGTCCCTGCCTCAGCAGTGCTGCCCTCAGGGCAGAGAGTGGAAGGACCGTGGGCTTTCTAGGAGTCCAGGGGTGGTGTGGCTGCCCCTCGTGGCATTGTTTTCGCCTGCATTTTGCTCACAGCAAGACGGGTGATGGGGTGCTCACAGCTGGAGTTCTGGGACCTGCTTTGGGATAATCTTTTCAAGAGGGACGTGGCCAACCTGGAGCCTTTCTAGGAGGGTGACTGTGCCGGGACACAGGAAAAGACATCTCCTGAGGAGCCCTGAAAGACCTTGGTGTGTCTCACTTGGAGCAGAGGAGGCCACGGACACAGGAGAGCTGGTGGCAGGTAGCTGTGGGATTGTCTCCTAACTCACCACCATTCAGTCAATTCTGCCACCTGGCAACCGTGTAGGACAGGCTAGAACGGCCCCAAGGAGTTTCTGAGACCGGAACTGTTCACGGGGATAGAGAGCCTCCACTTTCTCCCAAGGAGTGGTCAGTGCTTTTGAACTGGTGGCCTCCAGGTTCCTGGATGGGCATAGTACAGCTTTGTCACTGGGAGTGCTTCAGTGAGACAGATGTTGGCCCCAGATTTACAACAGGGCCCTTTGAAATATCTCTGGATATAGCGCGCTTGCTGCCATTAGAAGTGATCCAGAACGGGATGGGGGCGAAGGAGAGGTTGCAGTAAATGGCCTCACTGACTCGCCCAGAAGGCCCCGACTTTTGGCTGTGACTTTGCTGGTCTGGTGTGGCTTCCAGTGGCTCCTGGAGAGAGGATTTCTCTTCTGCAGGTTCCAGAGTCCTGTGGTGGGAGAACACAGGTTTAGCACCTGAATTAGAAGACAGGGGTTTACAGCGCTGGGTCCTTGGCAAGGCCTTTGCCCTCTTTGTTGCAGGGCTCTTGTCCTCCCCTTCTCTGCAGAGCTACTGGGGGTGAGTGAGCTGTGCAGTGAGGGAGTGAGTTGTGGAGTGAGTGAGTGAGTTGTGGAGTGAATGCATGAGTTGTGGAGTGAATGAGTTGTGAACTGAGGGAGTGAGTTGTGGAGTGAGTGAGTTGTGGAGTGAATGAGTTGTGAACTGAGTGAGTGAATTGTGGAGTGAGTGAGTTGTGGAGTGAGTGAGCTGTGAAGTGAGTGAGTGAGTTGTGGAGTGAGTGAGTGAGCTGTGGGGTGAGTTGTGGAGTGAGGGAGTTGTGGGGTGGGAAAACACTGTGTTACGAGAGGGCACGCATAGCTGATAATGAAGAGGTATTGTTCTGGAGCGTAATCGATGTGAAGGACTCTGGCCCTCAGAGCAGTGTTGAGGTAACCTCATCCAGTGTCCATCCGTCCCCTGTTAACCAAGGAATAAATGTCACTGACTTGATAACGACTTGTAGGGTAGACCTGCCCTGTGGGTCTCCGTGACGGATTCTTTCCAGGAGTAGAGACCCTCATCTTTGTCCTTTGGAGGGACCAGTGAATATGAGCAGCTCAGCACGTAACCCACTTCCCTAGCAAGGGTCCTTGGAGACCTGTTAGATACCAGCTATCTTGGAGAACCAAACGGGTTTTGGCTCCAGGTTCATGCAGAGCCCCCTCACACCTTTTGTGCTGTGGCAGCTCCTCCATCTCTAATGATGAGTAGTAAGAGCATTCCCTGCGTCCAGGCCAGTTGAGTTGCGGCAGAGGGCAGGACAGGGACACGTGCTGAGGAGGGAGGGATCCAGGAAGCCTTCCTGGAGAAGGTGGCCTTTGAGTTAGGCTGACCTTGACAAAGATAGCATGGAACAGGAAGGAGGCAAAGGGCAGAGCAGAAGCAAAGGCCTGGAGGAGTATTGGGACATCCCTGAGAAGAAATGACAGAGGGGGAGGGACTAAGACACTGGATGGGGCAGGAAGGGTCCTTGGGAAGGGAGAGTGCCTTTCTTTCCCACCTGTAGAACTTGCCTGTAGAACTCGTACCTGTGGTATGAGTGAAGGGGTCCTGGTTAAAGGGCTTGCTGTGGAAACTTGGGTCATAAAGGGGAGGGGCAGGGGCTCCCAGATGAGGAGATGGTCTTCATCTCCTTCATTTCCTAGATGAAGTGAGGTCCAGAGATGAGAAGGGACTCCGAGTTCCTCTCGTGGGTATGCAGCGAGCTGAGACCAGACCCAGGATCCAGTGGGTAGTGGAGTGAGCCAAGATTAGCACCGGGGCCCAGTCATCATTGGGGGTTGTTTTCACTGTGTCCCTGGAGTGAGCCTCAGACCGCCTAGAAGCCACTTTCCCGATTCTGCCTCCTGGTGCACTGGCTGCTCTCTCTTAAGGAGGAAGAGGAAGAGGGAGCAAAAGTTGTGTTTACCAAAGGGGCGGGGTGGACAGGTCTCCTTTCCGAGGCCAGTGTCAAGGCGAAGGTCAGCAGCACTACTCAGAAATGGGTGGGGTCAGGTCCTGGCTGCCACCAGTTGGGGACTTTGGGTTTGGGGAGACCCCAACTGGTGGGCACCTTGAAGGTCTTTTGCCTTGGAGAACTAGCAGACTGAGAGGTTTACGGCCCACACATTCTTTCTCAGATTAGGGTCACGGGAGATTATGGGAGACACAGGAGGTTGGAGCAAGCCTGTAAATTTCCCATTTGGGGTAATTAATTTGATGGATTGTAAAACAGCTCACCATTTCCTCTCTCTACCTGGGATGGGCCAGGCAGGGCTGGCAGACTGGCTGGAGAAGGTGCTGAAGAATGCCTCATGGTGGGGCCCCAGCCTGCTTGGGCAACCTGTTGTTCAAAGCTTTTCTGGGCCTGGGTCATTCAAAAGGTGGGGGTTTTGAGCCCACCCAGAGGCACCTTTGCAAGAAAGGTCTCCTGGTTGAGGCTTCCCAAAGGCACAGCCTCGAAAACCCTGTGGTGCTCAGTAGTATAGGACAGAATCAACGAGAACTGGTGGTTGAGTGGGGGCTGGACCTGCCCTTTTCCTGATCTCTCTCCCTGTTGTTGTTTTGTTTGGGGTTGTTTTGCGCTGTCTTGTTTTTTGTGCATATTGATCTTTCTAGATAAGGTAGGTGGGATTAAATTATCTGAGGGACAAAACAACGGGACAGATGGTTCCTGGGGGACATAGGAGGGGGGTGGGAGGAAGAGAGGAAGAGGGTGTTAACAAACCCAGGGTCAAGGGAACAAGAAGTGATCCAAAATTGATGGTGAGGAGGGCTTGGTAGGGCTTGATCAAGGGCAATGTAATTGAGAGAAATTACTGAAACCCAAATAAAGGCGGAGCATGATAGTGGGATAAGAGGAAAGAAAAGGAAATAGAGGAAAGAACTAGGAGGCAAAGGGCATTTATAGAGGTCTAAATGCAGGCATGTATATATGTAAATATACTTATATATGATGATGGGGAAATAGAGTTATGTGAATATATTTATAGGTTTAATATTAAAGTAGCAAATTGACATTGGGGCTCCACTGAAGTACTCCCTTAAGTGCAAGGACACTTTATTCTATTAAACTGACATTCCATGATGCTCACCTTCCTGACACAATCGCTGAAGACAAAGCGGGTGCAAAAACAAATGTGGTGAAGAAAACTGATGGTGCCTGGCTATCAAGAAAATGGTTTAGCATCTGAGGTCTTAAAGACTTCAAGATAAAAATGCGGCCATCTAGTTGCGAAGCAACAAAGCCCACATGGAAGAAGCACACCAGCCTGTGTGATCACGAGGTGTCTATGGGATCCGGTATCAGGCATCAAAGACCCAGAACAAAAAAATCATATCATTGTGAATGAGGGGGAGTGTGGAGTGGGGACTCAAAGCCTATCGGTAGGCAATGGGACATCCTTTTACAGAAGGGTCTCAGGGAGAAGATGAGCCAGTTAGGGCACAGTGTAGCAACGATGAAGCATGCAACTTTCCTCTAGCTTACCGTGGCTTGGACATACTGCAGCAACCTCATTTGGCTGCTAGCATCCTGACAGCTGCATTCGTTTGCTTCTTTACCTTCGCACCTGTGCATCCACGCATGTATACACCCAATCACCCACTGGTTCATTTTCACCCAATGTGGGAGGAGAAGCTTCTGTGAGTCGGACACTTGTGAGTGCAGCAGGGAACACAGTGGAGATGTCTGCGTTCCTGGAGCAGCATCCTACCATCGTTTCTTGTCACCGATCATAACAGATTTTGCTTCCCTTCTCCCACATGAGACTGAATTCTACCCATGTTTTGGTCATTTTCCTCTCTAGCCCCAGTGCTGGGCTCAGTACTGGGCACAGAAAAAGTGTTACCGTTCACATTGCGTGACTGACGGAGCCAGCTGTGCACCTTCCTCTCCCTCTTGACCCTCCTCTAGGGATATCCAACTGCTTGCCTGGAGCCTTCCCCTCCCCCAGAAAGCGCCCCTCCCCTGGCACTTCCGGCTCTGTGCGTGTGGCTCACATGATCTGCTTCATATTACACCTTTTTGTGTCTACACATTCTCTTCCTCCCTCACCTGGTTATAAATTCCTCCAAGCCAGGCTCTGTTTCCCGTTCAATTGTGCGTGCTCAGAATGCCTGTCCAGTCTCATGTTCAGTAAAATCAACGGCAGGGTGGACTGTTCAGAGACCACAGGGCTTTCACTGCTGACTTTCAGAAGCAGATTGCCAGGCCTTTCTTCCTAGTTTGCCTTATTCTAGGAGGTCTCTTGAACCCTGTTTCACATCGGAGTAACACACAGGTCTCCACGGCCACGTGGCTGGGGCAGGGGGTGCTCTGTGGGAGGTGGTATATTGGGTGGGGGTTGGACCTGGGTCTTCTACATGGAAGACGAGGATCTTACTGCCTCCCTCCAAAGGGTATGTCACCCACTGCCATCAAGTCCATGCTGACTCTCAGTGACCAATTCTTACAAGACAGGGTAGAACTGGCCTTGTGAGGTTCCAGGACTACTGTAACTGATTAGAGGAGTAGAAAGCCCCATCTTTCTCCTGCGGAGTGGCTGGTGGCTTTGAACTGCAGACCTCGTGGTTCACAATTGAACAAGTATCTACTACATCTCTTTAAAGGGTCCTTAAAAAGTAGGTGCAATCCAGAAATTCTCAGTAGTTCTGTATTGCTGGCATGGTAGTGTGTGTGTGTGTGTGTGTGTATAAGGAGACAGGTTGGCGATGCCCAAGACCTAGACCCAAGCCAGAATGTAATAACGGATTGTCTTGGCCTGTGGCCAGAGGACTGCCTGAGAGAATGGTTTTTTTTTTTTTTTTGGGGGGGGGCATCACTGCTCTCCGGTGGTGGGAGTAGGAGGCCCAGCCCCACTGCTGGACTTGAACCTCCATCCCAGTGGGCCGCAGTCCCGCGCACAACCACTACTCCACCGGGGCTCAGCCCGAGAATGGGTTTTAAAAACTGGATTGTTTGGGGGCTCAGGCACTATGGAGTATCTGAGCACCATGAGATTTCCTTCCTGCTCTGTTCTGGTGTTACTGATTAAACCTATCCTTGGGGCCTCTGCAGGGAGACAAGTCAGCACCTAGCAGGTGCTGGTCACCCTGTGCATTCCTGTTCCACAGCTCAGCACAGAGTGCGCTGGGTCCAGTGGCTAGCTCTGGAGTTCCCCTTCCTGCATTGGAGTGGAGTCAGGTGCAGGGCTGACCCGTGGACCTCACACCACCTCCATCCTAGAGCTGGCCGGACACATAGGCCCATGCCCACCCTGCAAGGTTTCTGATTTATGTGCAGAGCCCTCATTAACAGCGGGCTGGGCTCTGAGGCCAGGCCAACATTCTAAACTCTCTGGGCATGCAGGTTTTCTGAAGGACTGGGACCCTCCTCGGGTTTGACAGCTTCTCTTTTTGGCTTGTGCACATAACTACTTGTGTTGGATTTCTCTGTATCCCCAAAGCACTTTCCCAGTCCCTGGCAGCCTCCCTGGGTCTTTGGGGCTGGGAGCCTGTCTCCCCGGGGCTGGCATATGGTGTGTCCTCCCACCACCGTCTGTTCTTCCCCAGCGTCTCGGGTGCTGAGGGCCGAGGGTAGAGTGGGGCTTTGTGTTTGATTTTTAAACAGGGGCAATGTGGGTAAACAGATCGGCGTCCTGGTTCCTTTGGGGCGGGGTGGGCCGGGAGCCCGCATTCCGGCTCCATGACGACAGCCTGCTTGCTTGCCACTTGCTGGGCTGAGGGCAGCAGCGGTTTAGAAGCAGACAATGGTGGCTCTGTTGAGACGCTGCTGCCCAGCTCCGGCAGAACGCATCCTAATGGAACATTTTCCAC
>PVJH01020241.1:0-41174 GCA_004026705.1 Nesogale talazaci | reverse complement strand
TTATTATTATTACATTCAATTAAGTACATACACATCAATTCCAAATGTCAACCACCAAGACCAAAGGTATTAGTAGATTTACCAAAATTTGATACAGTATTGAAAAAAACTGCAAAAAAGAGTAAAAGCACAAAACACCATGGAAACTGATATGCTCTTCCTCAGACAATTAGAAATAGGAATACCATATAAATCAATGGTACTACTACTTGGTGTAAACCCTACAAAAATAAAGAACCTAGCACAAACAGATATATACACATCTATATTCATAGAAACTGATGCCCTGCTACATTATTGACCTCTGCTCTCCAGGGTGCATCTTCTTACCATACTTCTTTCTGTATGCTGAGCAGATTATAGAATGAGGTGTATTATGTGGCATGCCCAGGAATAGAGGAAGGCTTATCAAACTATAATATGCACATGACTTAAACTATAATATGCATATGCACATGACTTAATGAAAGGGAGAAGGATTCGAAGCAGCTGCTGATGAAGATCAATGATTCCAGTCTCTAATATGGAAATCAGTGGAAATCAGTGGAAAGAAAACCCAAATCCTCACAACTCTACCCATAGGTAACCTCATGATAAATGCACAAGTGTTTGAAGTTGTCAAGAATTTCATCTCGGATCCACAGTTGCTGCTTATGGAAGCAAGAGTCAAGACCTCAAAGAATGGATTGCATCGGGTAAATCTGCTGCGCAGGACTTACTCAGAGTGTGGAAAAACACGGAGGTTACTTTTACGATTAGAGGGTCCCTCATCCAAACTGCCATATTTTCAAATGTCTCACATGCATCTGAAAGTTGGACATTGACTAAAGAAGAGGGAAGAGGAATTGGTGCATGTGAATATGGTGATGGCATGTCTGTCAGTTTGCCATACCATAGTGGCTTTTGTGCTGCTGCATGTTAGGAGTAATGTAACTGATATTTCCAATGCCAGAAAATACACCTTTAGTGAACAGGTTATAGACTACTTGAGACTCAGAACAGAAAGTGACAGAGGAACCTGCAGTCCACTTAGGAGTAAATAGCCACTGGAAACTTTCTGTATAGTTTGGAAACAGTGTTAGATACTGCAGGTTGCCTGAATGGAAACAGATCATTATCAGATATAGGGCCAGAAGACAGGCTCTTTGGGTCAGAGGACACTGGAAAAGTGACTGAGAGGAACTGAGAGGAACTATTTTCTCAGAGTGGAGTTAACAGTGGTCTCTTGAGTGGGGTAAAGACTATGGGAAGGGGCTGAGCCCCCGTGGCATAGTGATTGTGCACGAGACTGCTGCCCACTGGGACAGGGGTTCAATTCCAGCAGTGGGGCTGGGCCTCCTACTCCCACCACTGGAGAGCAGTGATGCCCCCCCCCCATAAAAAAGACTATGGGAAAGCAAGTTCTTCATTTGTTGATGGGCCATGACTCCTGGTAAGGAGAATCAGCTACAAATACCTATTGATAATGAAAATTTTAAATGTATAAAGTATGCGTCTAGGAAAATTGGAATTTATAAAAAGTTAAGTGAAATATACAAAGATCAAATCCTAGGCACTGAGAAATGAAATGGACTGGTATTGGCCCTTCTGAATCAGAAAATCATGAGTTACTCTACAAGGAATGCACAATCAAGAGGAAAAACTCAAAAGAATAATGCAAGCTTTGATTTTTAATATTGATAGATTTGATGGGCAAATTATTGAATGATGCAGGAAACATCAAATAAAGATGAAAACAATACTCTGAATCACTACACAAAAAAGAAAAAGAAAATAGTAAGCACTCTACCATTTCAAGAAGAACCACATGAGAAAGAACGAAGGAGCTGAAAGAAGAAATTCAAACTGTATTGAGAGCATCAGCCAAAAACAACGATCTTAGTAATGATGGAACTCCAACAGAAAAGTTTCAATAAGCTATTGAAACACTGGAAATACGAACTCATCGATAACCAAGAAGTTTGGAAGAGAGCTACTTGTTCGACAGAAAGAGGTCTGTATTTGTACTCATTCCAATAAAAGGTGACCCAAAAGAGTGTTCAACATGATACTGAGATAGGAAGAAGGTGAAAGGAAACAGGAGAAATAAATAGGAGGCAAAAAATCTTTATAGTGGTATAGCTATAGGCATGTATGCATGTAAATATGCTAATTTATAATGAAAGGGATAGAGACCAATGTGTGCATATGTATATATTAAGTACTAAGATAACAGACAGACTTTGGACCTCAACTCAAGGCCTCCCTTAACACAGGAACACTTCATTCTAGTAATCTGATTCTCCGATACACACCTTCCCAACACAATCACTGAAGACAAAAATGGTACATAAGCAAATATGGTGAAGAGAGCACATGGTATGTTCTATCAAAGAGAGAGTATCTGGGGTCTTAAAGACTTGAAGTTAAACAAGCAGTTTTTCAGCAGGGAAGCAAAGAAGGCCCACATGGAAGAAACACACCAACCAGAGTAAGCATGAAGCCTCAACAGGGTCAAGTCTCAGGTATCAAAAGATCCCAAACAAACAACTATATCAATGCCAACTGGGGTATTTGGGGTTGTATACCCCTACCCCCCCCCAAAGAGGGTTCTAAGGAAGGGATGATTTAATCAAGGTGCAGTATAGCACTGACGAAACATATCATTCCTCTACTTACTGAATGCTTCCTATCCTCCACTACCCTGACCTACTTTTACCTTAAAAACTGGCTGATCTGGTGAACACACATTGATGCAGGACAGATAAATCCCACAAAAAAATAGTTTGTAGTGATGGTCAAGGAGAGAAAAGAGGGTGTAAGAGAGAACCCATCACAAAGTGGGATACATAGCCCCTTCCCCACCCCACTTCCCAATGTGAGAAAATAACGGAAATGCCGGTGAAGAAATAGGACAGACAGTGTAAGACGTGCAATGACAATAGCAATCTATATTTGATCAAGGATTCATGAAGATGGGAGGGTTGAGTGGGGGAGGAGAAAAAATGATAAGCTCATATCAAAGGATCAAGAAAAAAATGTTTTGGAAATGATAATGGCAATGTATGTACAAATATGCTTGATACAATTGATGTGTGGAATGTTAAAAGACCTGAAAGAGACCCCAATAAAATTATTTTAAAAATATTAGCCCCCACCCCTGAAAAATTTACTTCAGAGGACAGCACTGAAGCTACAGAGAGAGATATATATCTTATCAGAGCACACAGGAGCAAATGAAGGGGGGATAGGATGGGGAGTGGATAGAGAGTGGAGCACATCCTAGGCCACCAAATATTGAGGACAATATCCCTGCTGAGAGGAACCATTGCACAGAGAGGCCCATATGACTGGCCCCACTACAAGACACGATATCCTTCACTAACCCATACCTCTCAAGGGGACAACACTGGAGATACAGTGTGGGAATTATCCCAAATCTGACCCCACCATACCATGGAAAACACTAAGTGTGTATAACAGAACAGCAAGGTGAGCAGAGCAATGGAGTCTTAAGTCCTTTAGCCCAGGGAGTCCCCAAATTATAGTCTGGGCCAGCATGTGGCACCTCATTAGGCTCAACTGGAAAAAAAAGGTATTGACCTTGAACTACTTTCTTTCTCTTTTTTTGACATTGATTTGTTGTTGTTGTTTTACTTTCTTTTTGGGGGGCGGGGAGGGGGTAGGCATCACTGCTCTCCGGTGGTGGGAGTAGGAGGCCCAGCCCCACTGCTGGAATTAAACCTCCGTCCCAGTGGGCCACAGTCCCGATCACAACCACTACGCCACCAGGGCTCAGCCCATTGTTTTGCTTTCTTTTGTTGTCTTGTTTTTATCTCCAGAGGTCTATCTGGATAAGATAGGCAGGATAAACAATATGGAGAAAACAGTGGGAAGGGATGGTCCCAGGGGGACATGGGAGATAGGGAGGTGGGGGAAGGGACAAAGGACAAGGGGATAGCAGGTGATCCAAAATCAATGGCAGGAGGGTATAAGAGGCCTGGTAGGGCTTGGTCAAGGGCATTGCAACAGAAAGGAAGTACTGAAACCCTCACAAAGGCAGAGCATGATAGTGGGACAAAAGAAAATGAAAAGGAAATAGAGGAAAGAACTAGAAGACAAAGGGTATTTATAGATGTCTATGTAAAGGCATGTACACATGTAAATTTATTTATATATGGTGACAAGGGAATAGATCTATGTGCATGTATTTATAGGTTTAGTAGTAAGATAGCAGATGGACATTGGGCCTCTACTCAACTCAGTGAAAGAACTCTTTGCTCTATTAAACTGTAATCCCATGATGTTCAGCTTTCCGACATGATAAAGGAAGACAAATGTGTGCATAAGCAAAAGTGGGGAAGAAAGCTGATGGTTCCCGCATATCAAAAGATGCAGTGTCTGGGGCTGAGAGGCTTGAAGATACACAAGTGCTCATCTAACTCAGAAGGAACAAAACCCACATGGATGAAGCCCATCAACCTGCGTGATCATGAGATGTTGATAGGATCAGATATCGGGCATCAAAGAACAAAATATCATCTCACTGTGATTGAGGGAGAGTGCGGATTAGGGACCCAAAGTCCCTCTGTAAGAAACTGAACATCCCCTTACAGAAGGGTCCCAGGTAGGAGATGAGCCAGCCAGAGTGAAATGAAGCAACAAAGAAACATGTAACTTTCCTCTAGTTCTTAAATGCTTCCTCCACCTCTTACACACCGCCCCCCCCCACACACTACCATAGTTCCAATTCTACCTTACAAACATGGCTAGACCAAAGCATGTAAATGGGTACAGATAGGAACTGGAAACCCAGGGAACCCAGGACAGATGAACTCCTCTGGACCAATGGTGTGAGTGATGATTCTGAGAGGGTGGATTGAAGATAGTTTAGAATGGGGGAATCCATTACTGAGATCTACATATAACTCCCTCTCTGGCCTATGAACAACAGAAAAGTGGATGAAGTGTTGGACAGCGTAAGACATGACAGAAAAGTAATAATTTATAAATGATCAAGGCCTCACGAAGAAGGAAAGGGGGAGGGGGGAGGCAAAAATAAGCTGATATCAAGGGCTTGAGTAGGAAGCAAATATTTTGAGAATGAAGATGGCAGCAAATGTACAAATGTGGTTGACACATGGATGCATGTATGGCTCTTGATAAGAGTTGTATGAGTCCCCAATAAAATGATTCCCCCAAAATAAGGCTGAATCCAGAAGTACATGATATCCTGGCTATTCAGAGAGGACAGTGAAGTCTCCTTTAAGATTTATACTTTTTCGGTGCTCCAAAGCAAAGGCATGGTTCTCAGAGTGGTTAGAATGGATTATAATGAATTGTAAGGGTTCAGGGTCACAGAGTAAGCAGGGGCCTTTGGTCTTGGAATAAAATGCTCAACACTTGCATGAAGAAAAAAAGTGTGCTCAAATTATAAAACAATATCATTGATAACACATGCAAGTACAATTTTGCAGAATATCACCCAACAATGGTTATAGCAGTACATTGACAGGGAACTGGCAGATGTTCAGGCTGGATTCAGAAGAGGTTTGGAACAAGGGATATCACTGCTGATGTCAGAGGGATCATGGTTGAGTGTAGAAAACACCAAACAAAGTTTACTTGTGCTTTATTGACTATGCCAACACATCTAACTGTGTGGATAATTATAAACAATGGATATATGTGTAAAAATGGGAATTCTCAGGTCACTTCATTGTGTTCTTGCAAAGCTTGTACATGGATGAAATAGAACAAGGAAATACAGCTTGGTTTAAAATTAGGAAAATTGTGCATCAGGGATGTATCTTCTCTGAATACTTATTCAATTTGTATGCTTAGCAAAAAATCAGAGAAGCTGAATTATATGATAAAGGTTGCTGCATCATAATTGGAGGAATTCTGACTAAGAATTCCACTGATACAGCCAACTCAGGTGAAAGTAAAGGGAATATCACACATTTACTGCTTAATCGCAAAGACTTCATCTAATGTTGATAGAGTTTACAAATAAGCATAAAGACAAAAAAGTTTTTAATCTGGAACAATGAACAATATTGGGAAAATGGGAAATTAAATTAAGCTTACTAAGAATGGCATTATTCTTGGATCAATAAGCAGTATCTATGGCAGTATAAGAAATAATTCATGAAAACATATTTCATTGGTCAAATTTGTTGCAAAAAAATTCTTTAAAGCGCAGAAGAGTAAAACTATCTCTTTGATGGCTAAGGTGACCTGACTCAGCCATGGTGTTTTCACTTGCATCATGTACATGCAAAGTTGGACACGTAATAAGGAAAATTAGAACAAAGAAGCATTAGAATTCTTGTGTTTTTGAATAATGTTGAATAACTGTTTTGAGCACTTTCAAGTGTTAGCAACTTCTAGCATGAATTGCACTGCAATTTAAATGGAGTATAGAGTTAAATTCAATGGTCCTGAATACTATGCTGCACTCACTGCCATTGGGTCAATTCAGACTGACAGCACTCCTATGCACAAAATAGAAGATAGACTCATTCCAACTCACTTCAGGTTTCTAAGGCTGCGTAATATAAAAGGCAGAGTATAGGAATCAGTCAGTTTATGCCCCTCGACAGACAGTGACCTTGCAATCTCTAAATCTCACCCCCTCCCCCTCCAACTCCCGCCCTTAGTAGGTGGCTTAGGAATCCATCCCCTTACACATCAGGGCAGCAACTCTTGATAGGTAAGTTTTTCACAGATCAGATTTTTTCATAAGCATAACACACTCTATGAGCCTAAGAGTGTTTTGAACCAATGGGTCCCAACAGACATTCACAAATATCATTTACAAGTCAAGAACAGTAAGCAAGATTTATCAGCAAGAGCAAGGGAGGGCAGGAGAGTTCTGCTCCATGGCAGCAATCCAAGAACTCTGGAATCTGAGCTGGGATTTTATACAATTTTTGTAAGTGTAGCCAAAGGTGCAGTCATGGGTGTTCAATCTGATAAGAAGCACAAACCTCAAGTATTTAGTCTGAGAGCCTTGGATTCTGGTCATTTGCGGCAACATTTTGTTGTTCACCTCATTATTCTTAGTGGCCTTCTTGTCAGCCTTTGCATTGTCCATGGTTACTCCATTTTGCATGCTGTATTCAATATACCAAGACCTTCTGAGAAACAAAGAAATATTCCTTTGAGAAAATATAGCCAGAACGCCCTGTAGAAGTGAGGATGGGAAAACTTTCTCTCATATGCTTTAAATGCATTATGACAAGGGTCCTAGGCTTGATGAGGTACATCATGCTTGGTAAAGTGAGGAAGACACTCAATGAGTAGGATTGATACAATGGTTTCAACAATGGGTTTAAACATAGCAATGAATGTGAGAATGGTGCAGAATCCGATGATGTTGATATGTTTGTTTCAGTTTTATGTAGGATATCTCTGAATTAGAGTCAACTCATTTAGTATTTAAAACCATAAATACATATGCAAGTATATAGAGAAAAAATTATTTGTGATGTGAAAGGTATACACAATATATTTATCTATCCATTGTTGTAACCACTTTCAAGTGTTAGCAACTTCTAGCATGAATTGCACTGCAATTTAAATGGAGTATAGAGTTAAATTCAATGGTCCTGAATACTATGCTGCACTCACTGCCATTGGGTCAATTCAGACTGACAGCACTCCTATGCACAAAATAGAAGATAGACTCATTCCAACTCACTTCAGGTTTCTAAGGCTGCGATTCTTAACCGAGCATAAAGAAACCAGTCATTTTTTCTATGGAGTAGCTGGTGGATTTACATGATCAATCTTTTGGTGGCAGACAAGTACTTTCATGATAGTGCCTCCAGGGTTTCTCACTGCCATTAAAGCAACGTCAGTTCATAGTGATCCTGCAGAATAGTGTAGAATTGTCCCTGTGGGTTTCCAAGACTCAGAATACTTAAGGGATTAAGGAATGTCATCTTTCTTCCATGGTGCTTTCAAACCACTGACCTTATCATTAGCAATCTACCATGTAAACACCATACTTACAGTGCTCCTGTATTGGATAGTATTCATGTGTTAAATGAAAATTGAAAGGTTATAGCAGTGAATACTGAGGACCAAAACTGAAAGTGGGGTTTCTTCTACCTTCTCAATACTTTACATCATATACTATCAGCCAGGGGAACTCTTGTGAAGTAGTGATGCATGCTCTCGGCTGCTAATTGTAAAATCAGTAGGTTGAAATCACTAGTCACTCGCCGGGAGAAATCGGAAACTTGCTACTTCCACACAGACATACAGTCTCAGATACCCGTCATTGCAATTTAGTTCTGTTCAATAGGACCGCTATAAGGTGGAGAACACTAAAAGACACTGATATATATATGAAGGGGTACCAACAATTGTTTTTCAAGTTATGCATTTAAAGGCTCTTACAAAACAACCATATCATCTTTAAAATACTATACCTCACAATGAATACATTTGTCAAACTTGTGATTCCATTCTTGGAAACAGTTTTCAAAACCTCTGTTTGAAGGGTTGACAGCAAACCCTCAATTTTTCTTGACCTTGTCTACATTGCTGAATCACTGTCCTTTCATGTCCCTCTTCATTCACAGAAATGAAAAAAAGTCTCCTGGAATGAGGACCAGCAAGCACGGTGTGTGGGGCAAGAGAGGTATTCTGATTTTTGCATCAAACTGGCACACTGAGAAGGCTGGTTGAGCAAGTATATTTTCTTGGTGGTAACACATAGCAGACCTTTTTTTGCTATGCAGTCCTTTCAGAGACACTACAGAGAAAGCTAGATTAGCAATCTGGCCTGGTGGAATGAACTCCAAACAAGTTGGTATTTTCATTTTTTTGAGATGTCCAGAATGGGGTTTATCATCAATCAACATTTCACCTTTTTAAGTACAAGAAAACTACTTGTGCACTTGAGTTTTTCCCATAGCTCTGTATTTGTCAGCTGTGTTCAACATCACAATGGTTTCTGTGACATTTTTCCTGAGCAGGAAACAAAACTTCACAGCTGCACACTGTTCTCTTAAATTGGTCATCACAAAATGAGGTTAGAGCAAAATTTCGTTCACCTCAAAATTCACTGTAAACGGAGAGAACCTTCCCAAAGCCACCACTGGGTGCACTAACTCAAAGCAAGTTTCTAGATGCTTGCCTGGGGTGCAGGTGGGTTCATCTTTCCATTTGGGGGGTCACTTAGTCTTCACCCCAAACAGTAGTGCTTTATGTTATTTACTTTTTTCTGACGCCATTTTTTTGGAGTTGATACAGATATATCATTCTATTGTTCAATCACGTCAGGAAGTTTGTACAATTTCTACCACACTCATTAAAGAAATGTTCTCATCCATCTTGAACTCCTTGAAATCAGCTCCCTTGAACCTACCCACCCACCACTGTTCCCCCAGATATCCTTATTCTAGTTTCTATCACTATAATTTCATCAATCCTGGTTTTCAAATACTAGAAAAACAGAAAAATATAACAAAAAATTAAGATGGTTACTCCTCATGACAAAGTACAAACTCCAAAAAGAAAACAATAACAGAAAATATTGATAATCCAATATATTTTTAACATCACCCAAAGTAGAGAATTATTTATTTTGTGTTGTTTTAATTATTGGTAAAACTATATCAGGAATGAGGGTCAAATAAGATATGTGTGTATAATATATTGCTCTTTATGGGATATTTTTTGCTAATACCCATAATGCACTTCATACAACCTTTTTGAAGTAGATATCATTGTCTTTAGTTTACCGTTAATGACACAAAAATTCAGACAGATTAGTTTATCCGATCACTCAGTGGACTATCTGCTAGCTTAGTTCTTTCTTATTCCAAATGTCATGTTCTGTTTCAACTTCTGTGCATTTATTGGTTTCCCATTCTCTCTAATTGAAAACTATGACAACTTCCAATATTTTCCAAGTCAGCTTACTGAGAACCAGACGTGCATCTAAGTTATGGGAAAGGAGGCACCACTGAGCTCTTTCTGTTAACCAGCTGTGGCCCAAGCATAGTAACACAAACGTCCTGCAGACTGCAGCAGAGGAGAGCACTTGCCTCCAGGTACAGGTCTCAGGGTGTGTGGAGGGCAGGGTGAGATGGTGGTGCTGGTGGTGGTGTGAAGGCCAGCTAAAGCAGCTTGACAGGAGGAGGGAAAGTGAGTCAGCTAATGTGATTCAGCTCTCAGCATCGATTCAACATTGAGAGACTACCGTTAGGAACTTAAGTTGTGCGAGGCCAGGGCAACAGGTGGGACCAAGAAAAGTGGGGTATTCAGGCGTGCTGGTGGTGCATGCAACAGTTGAGAGATTGTCATTGAGCACAGGTTGCCTTCTTTGTAAACAGCATCATTTCAGTGCATGTCAAAGGTGCTATCTTATGCTATCTTATACCTCAATGGACAACTACAGCTCTCAACTGAAAAATATTGCCTTTTTAACTCTTATGGAAAGAGTTTCTGATAGTTTAAACATCACATGTTTATCTCTTTCTTCTCCCCAGTGTAACTGGTATAAATTTAGCTTGTGGGGAAAATGCTGTATTTAATGCTATATTTAATAGGAATGTCTAAAATTCTTTGTGCGATTGTTTCAATGTGTTTGATTGAGCTAAGTAAAGAATGAGTGTGAAGAACTCTTATTAAAGAAACCATTTTTAGAACAAATACTGATGTTATTTTCCGTTTTCATTCTCAATATAAAGGAAGTGCTCTAAAAACATCACAGGCAATGTACCAAGAAAACATTAAGGAGCTTAAATTGTATCGTGAATTGTGCATGCATTTGCTGGTAATGAATTTTTCAGAAATGTTAAGTAGCACAGTCTTTATTTCTACAAATTGTAGGCATCACTTACATTGTGCCTATTTGTGAGTAGTTTCTTTACCAACTCATTTGATGAAAATAATTGTCCTGAAAATTAACAACAACAAAAAAATAGTCTAGGCATCTATTTGAAACCATTTCAAATTTCAATGACCAATTGGCTACTTCTCATCTTATTCTGATTGTTTATGTTACATGTAATTAACAATGTATGAGTTTTTGTATACTATAATATATTTTAGAGCATATACAATAATGGCATATGGATTTATATGTTATATGACCTAAAACTTTGCCCTTAATCACATAGAATTTAGATTATATCTCTGCGTATATAATGAAGAGAGAGAAAAAGATTCCTATTTAAAAAAAAATGTGTCAAACAACTATGGAAGCAGATAAGTCTAGGCAGGTTCAAATTCAGCCTGGTGAATTCTCTTCACATGCATCACTGCAATGGGCTGATGAACCCAAAAGCAGGAAGATGAATTTGAAAGGAGGAAGGCAAACCAGGAATCAGGAAGATAAATTAGAAAGACAACAAGCTGGTGGATGCAGAGGCAGTTGAATTCAAGGTTCTATAGTTCAGATGACAGGCTGTGGATGACTTGTCTGTACGCAATACTGCAGATTTTGACTCAACCTCAAAAATGTTGATACAGTATACAGGATACAGGAACCAGATCCAACAAAAAGCAAATATGCATCAGGGCTGGCATCTTAGTGAGGAAGTTGCATTTTTCATAACTACTTGACCACAGCACATATCATCATGGAGTGGATTGCTATATGTTATGTCATATCATGGAGGTGACTGCCAAATTACTGAGAATCCTGATCCAACCAGGTTGACATAAAACTGAACTATCACAGGTCATATCTCTGCTAAGACATGAGACTTGTCTTAGTGAAAACTAATACACGGATTATTTATAATCACCAAGTAAATGATTAAGCTTTTCGGTGAGAGATCACTCATTTGGCTCTCTAGGTTTGTAATAAATCCAATTTAAAACTATAATTTGCAATTGACGTCTAAAGACTGAAATTGCCAAAATTTACTTTAATTTACTTTAAATTTACTTTCAAAATTTACTTTAATTTTCACTTTAGCTCCTGGATCTACAGTGACACATTAGCTGTTAAAAGCTTTAAAGGAAAAGCAAAGAAGAGGCTAGTTGGTGGTTATTTTATTTGCCTTCGTGGTCAGAATTTAAGATTGAACAGATTTAGGGACTCAAAAGCTTTCAGAACAATGAAGTAACGGGTTATAAAAGTGACTGCTTGGGGGGATTGGAAAACATGTCATAAAAGTACAGAAATAGAAGTGAATAAAAAAAAGGACAGAAAAAAAAGATGGCAAGATGAAATGTTAGTTATATTAGATGCATTGACAATTACTATTAGAAAGATACAAAGTAAACATTTGTTTAAGATTCCCTGGTTTGCATTATGAAAAAAATAGAATTCAGAAAAATCAACTAATTTTAGTTTTAATGAGCTTTCCAAATCACACAAAATTGCCATATCAATAGTCGATAAATAAAAAAAGACATATTAAAACTGTTTTATTGCAAGGATCAAATAAAGAATATGGCTCTCAGAATCATGATTAAACCTCTGAATGAATTAATTAAGGCAGAATTCAGGAAAATCTGTCAGACGAAAATAAAGTTTATGTGAAGAGATTTAAAAGTATTTACAAGTAAAACTTTCAAATGTAATTTTATACTATCTTTGAACAAAAGAATTCATGAATATTAGGGAAAAAACAGATTCCCTTTGTCTTGCCACTAAGCAGTAGGTTAATCTCTGATAGGAACTTTCTGATATATCCTCTTTCAAGCTATTGTTTAGGAAAGTAAATGAATATCTGTACTTTCAAAAAACATTCTGTCTTACCATTCTCTGAATAGTTTCAGGAAATTCACAAACACATTCATCTATCTTTTCCTACATGTCACCCACCCTGATTGCAAGTTTCTCATTAAGCATCTTATGCATATAAGCAAACCCATTCTGGTTGCTGATAATTAAGAACAAAAGAGATGTGCATCCTGGTTTACAAGATTTGCCAGCCAAATCATGAAGATATCATTCTCCTTTAAAAAAAAAAGTAAATAACTTGCCTAGGATAAAGTTTTCTTCATTAAAATGTTTTGCACTATAAAGACATCCATTAGATAAGCTTTGTAATTTCTTTACCTAAATCATCATATTTACAATACTTTCTTTGTATCTTCCTTCTCTATGCATGTGAGCCCCTCTAGAAACATTCCAGCAGCTACTGGCATCATTGTTCTCCTGGAAAGATCTTCTTTATGCCTAGAAACATCTTTAGAGGGGCATTTCCAGGCAATAGGATTTCCCAGTGTACTAGAAATAGAGACCAAATAACTTGCAAAGGGAGTGTGTTTCCCAATATTTGAAAAATCTATTTCATTAATATGAAATGCTTGGGTGCAAATTAGCCTACTATTGCAATTTAGTCTCCTGCCCATTAATGTAAGCTCTAGAGACAGCAATGATTTGCAATATTAAAAAATATATGAAAAAAGCTGTTGAAGTTTAAATTACAATGCAAAAACAAAAAGGATTAGGTGGTATCCCTTTTAATTGTGCTGATGGAACAATTCTTATAAATTATCCCCATGATGGTTTCTAGTGCTACTAGGAAATCTAATGAGCTATTTAGGGCTGTATTTGCGAAGAAATGGTGTACTTCATAAAGAAAAGTAAATAAATGGCCATGTGCATTTTCTATTTGTTGCAAGAAACCTGTGGATTTTAAATTTGCAAAGAAGATTCACCTTTTATTACTAATGTTAAGAATTATAACATAATTCTATAACAAAAGGTGACAGTAAAACTACATTTATTCCTTTTGAAAAATACACTATCATCAGTAAGGGTAATCCTTACGTGCTCCTCCTTTTGGAGAACAGAGATAAAATGATGACTGGAGCGCTCATGATATGTGACTAATGTCTCCGTGTGAACAGGGCTTGCAACATCCTGTTTGCTTCTGTCTGATTTTAAAAAAAGAGAAGAGAAGAAAAATACACTTCTTCTTTTGTAAAAAATAGCTCATCTATTTTAGTTTATGTAAATACTTTGCAATTTGTGTTTAAACATAAAGTAGGTTAATTTAGAAAAATTGTTTTCTAATATGTTTGCAATTAATCATTTGGTTCTACTCCATAGTTAGTATGAGACTGATATTTTATTTGACTTATTTTTAAATATTTAGAAAATTTGCTTTATTAGCTAGATAGGCAATATCAGTAATAAAAATCATTATTATTCCCAGAAAATACCTTTCATACACACACACACACACACACACACACACACACACATACAGGCAGGATTTTTTTTTAACTATTTAAAAAATCTTAATTTAAGCCTAAAATTTTGTTTGGACAATGAGAAGAAACAACTGCAAATAATAAGTAGAACGCAGAATGTATGAACTGAGAAAGACTGGAGGTGACACAACATAAAATTACCCATGCATTAGTGTGCTGAAACCGACTTGCATTGGCCATTATGGATCAGAAAGTCATTGGTTCTATTATGCAGATAAGACGAATTGAAGATCAATGGTGCGGTCAAAAGGAATATTCCAAGATCTATCTAAGTACAACACTATAAGTGATAGTATGAGATACCTAAGACCATGAAAAATCAGTTTTTGCAAATCTTAATCAAATTTAGGCATGAATCACTAATGTAAATGAGGAAGAAGCTAAGGATTCCTTTTAAATTTTGCCAACGGAAATTATTTAAAGTACAACAGAGATTCAATGATAATTGATGAAAATTGGAATGTGGAAGTTTAAAGCAAATATGATGGAAAGGTAGTTCAAAATAGAATCAATGCAAAAGATCACATGGCAGAATTTTTGCAAGAAAAGCACTTTATTCATTACAAATATACTGTCTTTAGACAGCAGAAATAATCATACATATGGCCTTGCCCCAGGGAATGCAAAGAATCAGATTGATTATATGTGTAAAGAAAGAGAAGGTAAATATCATGAGTCAGAATAAGGTCAGGGGTCAGTTGTCGAACAGATGATTAATTGATTAAATGAAGTTCACGTTGAAGCTGAGAAGTGGAAAAGTGACTCAATAAGGGCCAAACTACGGCCCTCAGTGTATCTTACTGAAATCAGGACTATGTCAACAACATAATTGACAAATAGAAAGCTAATGGACAAGATGAGCTGTGGGGCGACACAAGGGCACCACATATAAAGGAAGCAATGTTCCTTTTTGTCAAAAGCAGAAACGAGAGAAAATACCAAAATTGATGTCAAAAGAGACTCTGAACTTTTCTTTTATATATAAAGTAGCTAATGTGATGAAAGAAATGTGGAAGTGAAAAAGTTGAATAGGACATTTCAAGGAGTGGTTCAAGAAGACAAAGTAAAAGAGTACTATGGGATATTCACCCAAAGGAAGGACACACTTGGCTTTTCTAAAGCTGAAAAGAAAGATGGAAACTGCCAAGCCTCAAGGTGAAACTTTTGATGGTTATATAAATAAAATATCAAACAATTCAGGGAGCCTTCATGAAAATAGAAAGGATATATAACAGTGATTGTACCAACACCCATTCCCCCCAAAAATATTGTGTCTGTATTCAACCATTTCATGAGTTTGTCTATGATCAAGTATATAATCAATGATCATATTGAAGGAAGAAATCTAAATTTCATTGAAGATATCGGTGAAAACTAGCTTGCAGAAATTCATAGACTATAATTGAGATGACACCTACCTGGTCAATCCACAGGAAGACATCAGAATTCTTGCCAATATCAAAGAAAGCCGATGTTGATGTAGTAAATCTCCTAAAGGTCCCTTTAAGAAGCATAGCCTCGCCTTACAGAGATGCGTGTTATAAAATCTATATATTTTAATGTGTTAAAACAAAACAAAAAAGGAGATATAACTAAGACATTCAACATGCTCTCTTATTAACTGATGGAATAAATATAAAATAATCAGTATGGTATAGAAGATTTACTATGATTAACAAAACAGTCCTCTTGGATATATAACATTCCATATAAACTGATGCATATTTCTTGCCATTGTGCATGGCACATATGCCACAGCAGATACTATTTAGAATCATCAACTAAGTGTATTTATATTTAAAAGTGTTTTATCACGTCAATAGAATGAATAAATACATCCTGAATATTCATGCAAGGAATATTCATCTTCAAAATGAGAAAACTGAGAACTACTTCTGGCATTACATGGTATAAAGGTATAAACACTTTGTGAATTTTCAGCAACACTTAATATATAGTTTGAGTGTTTTTATACACATGAGCAATTTTATTCACATATTTACTCATTCTATTACTATCACATCCTGTTCCCATCCTCTGGTTCCTGTGAGATTATATATATATATATATATATATATATATATATATATATATATATATATCTTTCACTCTTACAAACTGTCTTTAAAAGCCATTGTTATCTGAATCTGCTAGTGATAACTTCTTCGGTTTTTGGTGTTTGAGAAATATTTTATTTCGTTATGGAGAATGTTCTATTTGAGCTTGGAATTCTGTGTTGGTGGGTGGTTTGGTTTGATTTTATCTCCACTGGATTTTAAAGATGCTATTCTATTATTTTCTAGCTTCAGTCATTTCTATTGAAAAGTCAGCTTTGAGTCACTTCTGGTGCCTATCTATGTGCCACAGAAGGAAACTGATCCTATGCTGGCCTCTCGCCCGTTCTGTCTGAACCTGTGTTGCAGCTCCCGTGTCAATCCATCTCTCCCAGAGTCGTTATTTTCTTCATGGGCCCTCTATTTTACCTCATCAAATTTAGAGTGTGTTGGCAGTTTTGTGTTAAAAAATAGTATTTTTAAAGGTGACATTTCATGATTTTCTAGGTTTCAATTTTTCTATTGCAAATTCACCTTTAAATATTAAAGCTATATTCCACCAAAAATAACACATCCCTTCAAGGGAGTTAGCTTTTTTCTTTGTTTATTTTTCTTCTTTTCTTTGACTTTTTTTTTTCCCATGACTGGGTTCATTTTGATTTCTTACATCTGTGATGGATGGCTATTTCAGTTTTAGAAAATTCTTTTCTTTTCTTTCTTTTTTTTAGAAATTATTTTCAAATAGTAGTTCTGCCCATTCCATCTCTTGTTAACTTCCAAGTAAGCAATGGCATACATGTAAGGCATACTGTCTACTCGCCCATCATGTCCTTCCTTCTTTCCTTCCTCCTTTAAATTCTTGGCCTCTATTAGGAAAATTTCATCAAATTTATCAGTCTGCTATGCTCAAAAGGATTTAGATCCATTTTCTATTTCTCCTACTGTATTTTTTTATTTCTCAATTTTCACTAGATTTTGGTAAATTACATTTTTGAGTGAATAATCTATTTAAGCATCTACTTTTTTCTGATTGCCTTCATTACAATTATTTTAACATCTTTGTGCAATGGGTCTGTTTTAATTTTTAACTTATATTCTACATCTGATTTTTACATGCATGTCAAGATTTTATTTAGCATGATATCTCAATAAAAGTATACATTTCTACTTCAATTTTTGGAACTTTCAGTAGGGTAGGGTGTCTCATTTCAATAAGATACTCCACTGACCAAAGGTAAGGATATAATAATCACTTGGATCCCAGAATTTTGAGATTTAATAACATTTAATTTTTTTTAATGGATAGCCATGTAGGTATCTGACTGAGAACCTATCTTGCTAACACCAATTCTTTCATATTGACTGAACTCATATGTTTTGGATCTCCACACTGTAAAACTACCCCAAACTCTATCAAGTTTTTATGCTCCTTTTTGTTTAAATCACTCACTTTAGATTATATGCAGCTCACATGGCAGTAAATCCATAGGATGAATTTTATATCAGATCTTGGACCTCTCATCCCAATTATTTTGACAGTTCTGAACTCCAATTTGTATCTCACCACTCATATTAGATACCCAGATATTCTGTTGGCTGACTCCTCTGTCTATCAATACATACTCTTTTCCTGGCTTCTCAGTCCCTTAAACTGAATCAATGCTTAGAAATGCTTCACAGGAAGGCACAACATATACAAATCTGGGTTCATTTAAGTGTGCTATTTTCTTTGGGGATCTTGAATCTATAAGTTGCAAAGCCCTCAACAGCTTTCTTGTGCACGGAGTGCTAGTGAAACTTGATAAAAAATGTTTTGAATTTTGTCTGTCTTTTTAGATAGTAAGTTTGAAATTTTTTGTAGCGAGATCATCCTAATTTTAAGTTCTAAAAATCATCTTATTGGTGTATGCTTAACATATCGTGTGGCTTAATTGTTCAATCATATTAAGAAGAGTTATGCAATCATCGCTATAATAATTTTCAGAAAATTTTCTTCTCCTATTCATTGATGTTAGCTCCCCACTCCCTACCATTCTCCTCTGACACATATCTAGAGTTTCTGTTTTATCTGAATCTTATCAATAGCTAGCTTGTAAACTTCTCAATGATGTTGGAGTAAAAATGTGTAGAACCCTAAAAAATATACAGAAAACTCAAATCTGAATTTAGATGCTAAAAAAATTAGGGGACTACTCTGACTTTTAACTTTATTTTGATCAATGCAATCTGCCTCAAAACCAAGATTAATACTTTAAGAGACCCTGTGACAGGAAATCCCTGGGCTCAGCACAGAATGTTGATATATCAATAATCTCAAAAATTCTCTCAAAATAAACATGCACTACAAAAATGGTGCATTGCTATGCAGTCAGGATGAAAGAGTACACCCCTAGATTTTGTCTGACAGATATATGGCTTGCAGTGAAATTGATTATTCCAATACACAAAAAAGTCATGTATTATGATTAAACCAATATTTGATTTTAGTTAACTTTTTTATGTTGATAAACAAAACTTTAGAGAGTACTTCTGCTCTACCTTCTTTCAAGTGAGTTCTAAATAAATCATATATTATGTGTGCTGTGTATTAGCACTAACAATGAAAAAATTGGGTTTTATGAAAATTTTGGACATTTATTAAGAAAAGTAGCAACCACTCTTGCTTGTAACGACTGAGGCTTAAGTCATGGAAAACAATGTGTTTCCATCAGGAATGTTCTCATTTTTATCCCAGGGGAATAAATTAACGATGGGAAGACTTGTAGAGCAAATAGAGGAAACATTTTCTATCTGCTTCCAAAATGATAACTGTGCTAGCTGCGTGTATGCAAACCATTCTCTGTAAGATGTCCCACACTGATTTTTAATATTAGAAACAATATACTTTAGATAGTCTTGGAAGGGGATGCTTAAGTGAGGAATCATTGTGCTAGATTCCTGAAATATTACCAATTGAAAATAAGTTGGGGTGGTTGTGATGGGTAGGTTTGTTATGCCAACATGGCCATAGAAGATAGGTTGGTCTGGTTTGACAGCATGGCCAATGAACACAAGGAATGAATGAAGGGCGGAGATAGGAAGGATTCAGTGTGTCCCGCCCTTGCTCTCTTGCTTTTGGATCTTCAGACCAGCCAGCTGCTTTGCTCATCCTGTGCCTTGACCTCCAAGCAACACTACCCATGTGACACCTATTCGGGCACTGTGCAACTACGAGTTGAGGTTCCTTCAAGCCCTACTTCGCCACGCTCCTGGGATATACATCTCTTGAGCTGGGGACTGTTAGACTCTGTCATCTGGCTGACTGGTGGTGACCTGCTCTGCTGTTTGCTGCCTGTGGTCGGATTGCCAGAATTGCTCTACAGAGGACTACTCAGCGGCTCTCAAGACTTCAAGCACTGCCAGTCTCCTCGCTATCTCATGCAAGTGAGTTGCACCAAGCCATTGGTACTGTTTTATAGATAGTTAACTGTTTCTTTCTTATCTTATATATCCTTCTATCTATATAAATAGATAAAGAGAATTACTAGCATCCTGGTTTTGTTTCTCTAGAGTACCCTGTCTGACACAGAGGTGGTGGTTCTCAACCTTCCTAATGATGTGACCCTTCAATACGGTTACTCACGTTGTGGTGGCCCCAACCATACAATTAATTCCATTGCTACTTCAAAACAGACATTTTGCTACTGTTATGAATCATCAGGAAAGATCTGATATGGAGAATGTATTTTTATTGCTACAAATTGAACATATTAAAGTACAGTGATTAATAACAAAAAGGATTTATAATTACATATTATGAAATGCTTATTTCTAATGTAAATAGATGAAATTTTCTTGAAGCATGGTATAGCCTGGCTAACAGGCGTCATGCTGCATACCCGTATGTGGGTGTATCTGCATGTGGGCAGGAAGCGGTGTCTCCCTTCCTATAACCATCGGAAAAATGTAGTCACCGGCGACCCCTGTTAAAGGCTGTTTGACCCCCAAAGGAGTCGCAACCCACAGGTTGAGAACCGTTGTGAGGATCTTTTAAAATCAGAAATAGTCTCCTCTTCGCCATCTTCCCAGGTCCTCTGCTGTGCAGCCACGAAGGTGGAGCTGTGCAGATTCAGCGGGTCGCACATTGACCCCGACACGGGAGGCCCTGCGCCTGGACCAGGAAAGATTATACAGAATGAGAATCGGTATTTCATTCCAAGAGGAACTCTCGGCAGGTAAACTGGGTGTTCGCAACTGTAGGAAGCACAAAAAGGGGCAGTCAGAAGAAATTCAAAAGAAAAGAACCCGCCGGGCAGCCAAATTCCCGAGGCCCAGCATTGGTGTATCTCTTGCTGATATAATGGCCAAGAGGAATCGGAACCTGAAGTTAGAAAGGTCGGATGAAACACAGGCTATCAGGGCTGCCAAAGAAGCAAAAAAGGCAAAGCAAGCTTCTAAAAAGACAGCAATGGCTGCCATTAAGGCTTCCACAAAGGCAGCACCTAAGCAAAACACTGCGAAGCCTGTGAACGTTTCCGTTCCCCGGATTGCTGAAAAACAACACTAAATTGGCAGAAGAGACTTTCAAATAAAGATGCAGCAGTTAAAAAAAAAACGAAAAAAATAAAAAAGAAAGAAAGAAAGAAAGAAAGAAAGAAAGAAAAGAATGGTCTTCTTTGCATGAACTTCTAATTCCCTGGCCTAGTCAGTAGCATTATCTCTGCTTCTGGATATTTTATGTAATGTGGATTAAAATTTGTATTTGGTTATCTACTCATTGTCCATGACTTCAAATATGACAGAATTTTTTAACACATTTTTTACATATTTATGAAACCACTTTCTCCACAGAGAATTCATTATTGTGCAAGAGGGAGCAGGCAAGTTTCTGCACCTCAAATGGCTGCGAGGCTAAGGAGCGACTCTGAAACCTGGAGCAGATGTTGGCTATGTTCACTGTTGTTAGAAGGACTTTATACCAACTCCAAGTACGTTCCCATAAAATAAACAACAGTCTCACAATCGAGAACCTGCAGCTACAGTAAGAAGACATTAGTCATTGGTTTCATAGCCTAGGTAGTGCCAATGATAATAACTAACTAGTACACAACATATTTTCTGCATGCTCTAGTATAAATTCAATGCTAACCTTGTGAAAAAAAAGCCCCCCAAAACAGTGTCCTGGCATCTTTTGTTGTACAACACAAAAATTGCACTGTCATGAAATTGTCATTACACAATATTATCCAGGAAATATTGGGACTAAAAATAAAGTATACTGTGTTCTAAGGTCATTTTTTCTACCATTAAATAGAGAAAATTTTTTGATAAGATATTAATAGGAAGCTCTACAGACACAATAGCTCAAATATTTCTAATTTAAAAGCTAAAATTGTACAAATTGGAAAAAGAAGGATATATTGCTACTGTGCTGTTTGACTCTTACCTAGTTTCAAGTCTGCTCATTCATTCAGTTCAGATGACTCTCGGGACTAAGAAAGCAATATGGATCATATATAAAACATTGATCTAATTCATCAGAATTAAACTTAAGAAAAAAGTTAACCCATGTGTCAGTGAAACAACCTAAAACAGCAGCTGGCTGAAAATAGTGATTAGGAAGGCTGAGAAAGGATAGCTCTTAAAGGGATGTGTCAGCTTACCTTCTGATTTTAAGGCAATAAGTGAAGAGAATACTGATGAGAGAGTAGGATTAATTTTGGATAAAATCTTAATTTCAGTGAAAACAGAGTCATTAAAATATACTAACTGACTAAATTAGATCATTGCTGATTGCTATATTTGTTCGGAATAGAAGTATACAATTAAAGGTGAAATGAAATAATTGTTAATGGTTAAGGCTTGTGGTATTGAAGATGCAGTAGTTATTTTTTTGCAGGGAAAAGAACTGTTATTAAATTCAAAATAAGATTTTTAATGGTTATATCTAGAGTGGTCTTCTCGTCCAACCCAAGACTAATATTTTATACACTTCTAAATCATGTATTTTGAGAAGAGACAAATTATTTAAGTGATATATAGCATTTCATTTTCAGAAAGATCTAATTTCTATCGTATCTTTTATCTAATGAGCCCAATGTTTTTACTCTTTGAATTTATAAAGACTAAATTTAATCCCACATCACATGACCTAGGTGAAATTAAGTGATAAAGTTGGTGCCAGGGTTAGAAATTCCGAGTTCATTAGAAATGCCAATTAGTGTTCTCCTTTATGTCTCTTTAGTTTTTCCACATACTCATAAGTTAAAGATTTTCACTAGCGAACTCCAGTCTAGCAAAATAAAGGTGGACAAGTAACTGTCCAGAAAGATGAGTCTAATTAAATATTTTGAAATCAATCATGGTTTTAATGTTTTTAATAAGAATGTTTTTAGAATGTTTTTAATAAGACAGGTATGATATTTAGCACTACAGATTGACAATATAACTATTAAAGTAACAAATATTTATTGATATATTATATCCTCAATCAGTATGCATGCTTTGCTTACCACTGCTTAAAAATGTATAAGAAACTAGAAAGAGGAGACAAAAGGGACAATATAGTCACATATTAAATAGGAGCTAAAATTCTAAAATATGTTCATAATTTAATCCCCAAAACCTCAATATCTATAAAACACATATGCACTAACTTTTACATATTTTATAATTTTTTTCTCATCTAAAAGGAGGAGCCCAAATTTGACCTGCTAATAATAACAAAATAGAGTCAATGAATTATATTGTTCTTGTTTAAATTCATACAAACCCCAAAAGATATCTAAACACAGATTTGAAAAGCAAAAGTACTGTTGCATACCTTAAAAATCTCTTTCTAGTGTTTATACAACCAGTTTAATAAGTTGTGATCAAAGTGTCAAGTAAATAATAATGAAAATATAAAGACCATCTTAAAATTAATAGCTGTTTTGACCTCTGGGTTCAAGTTGCAAGTACAAGAAGAATATGTAAATATCACCTACTCTCACAAACCTGAGGAAAAAATCTAAAAGAGGGAGGATGATGGTGTGATCATATGTAGTAGGAGAGCGATGCATCTTCTACAGATAAAGATACATATAAAAGTGAATTTGTATACATACCCATATCTATATGTGTTTATTATAGATACTTTCCACATGTTTGCCAATAATCCTTCTATTGGAGGTAAGGGGGAGCAAGATGCTTAATTAGCTGGGGGCAATGTTATTTGTTCTGGAATATTTTATATTCTTTGATCTGCTACTACTACTGTGTGCATCAATGAAAGCATCATTCTCTATACATTGATAAATAAGGAATTCAGCCAGTGTTGCATTACAAACAGTGAATATGAGGAAAAACAGTTTGATGCAGTTATGATGTAGATTATTTTGCTGTCATTATGGTATACAAATAAAATCTTGGTAGACTGCAATGGGTATATAAAGTGATTTTATGTGTCTTTTTTTATCATCCTGATGTGCTATTTCAGATAATTGTCAATTGCAGTAATGTGTCTGAAAGAAGCTAACCTGTCTTCCACATTTCTCCAGACTTGTGAATTTATGAAAATATTCAGCTTTCTAATGGTTTTTATGGCATCATGTAACAGTGTAACAGAACAGGAAGATAGTCCCAATGTGGAATTTCTTGCAGAGTCCTGAATCATACTCTGACTCTGTGAACCAATTAGATGTTCTGTAAATAAGGACATGACGCTTTTTCATGGCTCTAAGAGCAAAGGCAGATATAGTATTGCTGTGGAATACTAACATGAAACAGCCAATTATGTGTCGGCTATGTGTGTAGACTTATTTATATTCAACACTGAAGCAGAGCTAGTAACTTGCATTTGATAGGACCATTAAGCCCAGGTCCCAGTTCTGGCCTCAATTATAATAATCAATTAGATCAATATTGCTAGAGAAACAAATCATAAAGTTGGAGAGTGGATAATTGACCATTTCCCCATAATAGTGTTTCTTCTTTGCCTAGTCAGAAGTCAGATATATCCATGCAGTTTACAGGGTTGTTTTCTGGAAAGAATATGGGAGATTAATGTTTGATTATTTTGTTTGATTGTAGACTGGCTATTCCTGTTTTAAATGGCAATAAATGAATGTGATTAATGTATATTTTGATATCAGTGGTAGAAATTGCCATTTGAATTTCTCAGAAAACATTCTGGTTGGAGAAAATGGCTGACCAAGAACAAGATGGCTGACAGAATGTGTGGTGCTGGCTTGAGGCAATGCTGTCAGAAGCCTGATCCCATATTTTTTGTTTATCAATACAATAGTTTAGATAGGGATTACGATAAACTACATAGTGCTTGAACTTGATTGTTTTAAGACAAATTTGGTATCTGATTCTACTATGTTTAAACTGATGTACTCTGTTTATTACTGTTGATATAATGATTTATAGAAATGATTTTGCGAAATATGAAAGTAGAGAGCTGGTAAACCCACTTGCCTGAGGGAATGATTTGATTTTTGCATGGCTTTAGGACAAGAAGGCTTTGAAAAGATATGCCTACCCAGTGCTTTGGAGTGCTCAAAATGTTTGAAGAGTCTTGCCTAAGGGGCTGGCAGATTGAAGAAACTAGAACTCTTTGGCTTTTTGAAGTTTGATTTCTGGTGATTTTTGTAAGAAGCTGGAAAAAATGTGGAACCATGAAGAAAATTCCTCTCTAGGACTGAATGTTAAAGAAAACTTGTGGGAAGATTGAAATGCTTGCTAGGTGACCACCTGGAATCACTTGTGGAGTGGAAGTGGGAGAAAAGCAGCAATGAAGAGATGGGTTGAGTCTGGCAACTGACACCTGTGGACTGTGTGTACAGGAACGAATGGAGAAGATAAAAACAGGTTGACTTGTCTGAAGTTCATGACCTAGCTTGTTTA
Organism: Nesogale talazaci; assembly: GCA_004026705.1. Classification (NCBI taxonomy): domain Eukaryota; kingdom Metazoa; phylum Chordata; class Mammalia; order Afrosoricida; family Tenrecidae; genus Nesogale; species Nesogale talazaci. The sequence continues at coordinate 16,074 of PVJH01020241.1, read as the reverse complement.
GTATTTGTCACAGGGGGACCAAAGTTAGGCTTCTCACATTGAGTTGACAAGAACTCTGACCAAAAGAAGCTTTTTGAGCATGTGAACTGGTGAATATTACTGCTTGTCCTGATAGCCTGTCCTGATTTAACTTGGCTTATGGATGCGGATTTCACAAAACTCCCACTGGAATGAAGATTCTTCACATTAAAAACTATGATTGTCACCTCCTATCAAGGGGTTGATGTAAGTGAGCAAAATACAAATTGCATATCCAAAATTGGGGTGGGGAGGAGATAAAGTCATGAAGTGTTTGGCTTTTAAACTTTCATAGGTAGAGGAATATATTAATAGGATTTTAGGATTAATGTGTAGGTGTTACATAACTGCAATTGTTAGGCATAGAATTTTTTGTTTTGCTCACTTATAGAATGCTATGTTTAAATGAGAGTGGCAGGTATTGAATTGTACACACTATATTTTTATCCTCTTAGGAACAGATGTTTGTTTGAAAGTTATATATGGCTAAATCATTATGTTAATGTGTCAAATTGACAAGGGGCAGTCTGTGGTAGTTATATAATCATTTGTCAATTTGAGGATTAATAGTGTAGGGATGGACTGTAGTCTGTCAATCATAGTATAGTCAATGAGGCCGCTGTGTGGGCATGGCTTTCCCCTGAGTGTTCTGGTAAATCCCTCATTTCCTTTTTGGAGCTGAGGGACTCTCTCTCTCTCTCTCTCCTCTCTCTCTCTCTCTCTCTCTCTCTCTCTCTCTCTCTCTCACACACACACACACACACACACACACACACTCACTCTCTCTGTTTATACCATGAGGGACATTGCAGCTAAAAAGACACATGGAACTATGCTAGTGGCTTGAGTTGGAGAAGTCCCTTGGAGACCTTTGTCCAGGGTGAGATGCTCACAATGCTACTAGATCCACATTACTTTTCCAACCCACTGGCCCATGTTCTTCCTGCATTTGGCATCAATACATGCATTTTGTGAGTCTAAGCGAACTTTATAGATTAATATAAGACATATGGGCTGATATTGGACTTATGGACTTGATCTGGACTGGGCTGGGATGTTTTCTCATTTTCCCATTGCTCTGGCATATAAATCTCTTTCTTAAACACATATGAGTATCTATGAATTTGTTTCTCTAGTCTACATGGAATAACTAACACAGGAAGGCAGACTGGGTATGGCCTCCAGTGAACTATTTATCTCCATCCTGGCACCATGTAAGGTCAACAACCTGATTGATAGCCTTGATTCTGCTAAAGGAAGCATCACTCACATTGACAAGAGATTATGAATTTCCACAAAAACTAAATAATGCATTTGCTGTGTTGAAAATGACTGAAGACTTTATAAGCTATCCAATGGAATCAAGACCATCTTGTGTGATGAAAGAAAAGATTTCAAAATATAGGAAAGAAATATAAGAACAAACTGGATGACAGAAGAGTTTCTGAAACTTTCTCTTAATCCTAAAATAGTTAAAACAAATGGAAAGAATGATGAAATGTAGGAGATGAATGGACATTTTCAAAGGGAGACAAGATAACCTCAAATATTATAATGAAATATGCAAAAACATGGAGTTAGAAAACCAAGTAAAGGAACATGTTCAGCATATCTTAAACTGAAATAACTAAAACAAAATCAAACTTTGTGGTGAGATAGCGAATGATTCTGTGGGTAAAATATTGAATGCTGAAGGAAGCATCAGAAGATGAGGGAAAGAACACACAGAATCATTTTACTAAAAAGAACTCATTAACATCCCTCCATTTTAGAAGGTAGCAAGAGCCAATGGGACAGAAGGAAAAATTGAAGCTTCATTGAAAGCATTAGCAAAAATAAGACTCCAGGAATTGATAGGATACTAATTGAACTGTTTCAGCAGGCTTATTAAATACTGGAAGCATTTATTGGTCTATGCCAGGAAATGTGGAAGAAAGCTTCCTGGTGAAATGACTAGAAGGACATCATATTTATACTCATTCCCAAGGCAGGTCATATGTCATAATTTTGAAATTATAGAACAATATTATTGATATCATAGGGAAGTAAAATATTGCTGGAGATAATTCAATAATGGTTGCAGCAGCCCATTGGCACAGAGAAGCCAGCAATTTGGGTCAGATTCAGTAAAGGACATTGAACAAGGGATATCATTGCTGTTGTCAAATGGATCTTAGATGAAAGTAGTACTTACCAGAAAGGTGATTATCTGTGTTTCTCTTATCTATACAATTATATTGGACTTTGTAGGCCAAAATAAATTATGGATGTAGCAGTCACCTTATCTGGTTTCAATTTGAGGATCAAGAGTGTAGGGTGTGAAGTCTAATCTGTCAATCTGGACATAGCCAATAAGACTTTTGTGTGGGCATGGCCTTCTATTCTGCAAATTCTGGGAAATCTGGTACTTCCTTCTTGGAAGCAGAGACACACACTCACTTCCTTGGAGATGTTCTATTGACAAGACTCCATACCCTAGGAACTAAAGGAGCCACTTGGAGACCCCCGCCAGCTCTGATAGGTTTATAACACCACTGGATCCAAAGACTTTCTATCCACTGGCCTGTGATCATTCTGCATTTGACATCCTTGCATGTGTTTCATGAGTCTGGAGAGGGCTTTATGGATCAGTATCAGACATATGTACTAATATTGGATTTAGGGACTTGAACTGGACTCTACTGGGATGTTGTCTCAATGTTCAATTGTTCTTGTATATAACCCCCTTTCTTATACACATATGCATGTTTATGAATTTGTTTCTCTTGTCTACCCAGACTAATACAATGGGTAATGTTGAAAATAATGAAAATTCTTGAACACTAACTGTACTCATATAGAACTGAAGCAGTTACACATATCAAGGGACTATTGTGTGGTTTAAAATAAATAAAAGTATACATGAATCCTCTCCATGTTCATTCAACTTCTATGCCTTAGCAAATGATCAGAGAAGCTGGATTATATAAAGAATGTGGTATTAGCATTACAGGAACGGTACGCAACCCATGGGTCACGAACCATTTGGGAGTCACGTGACCCTATCACAGGGGTCACCCGATTCATAACACTAGAAAAATTATAGTTATAAGGTAGCGACAAAAATCATTTTATTGTTAGGGGTCATTGCACATGAGGAACTGTATTAAAGGGTTGTGGCATTAAGAAGGTTGATAACCACTGGATTAGAGGGAGGTTTATTAACAAATTGCCACATGTAGATGACACAAACTTGCTTATTGAAAGTGATAACATGCAGCACTTGGTGACAAAAATCAAGAATTGTGACTTTGAGTATGAATTCTAACTCAATGGAAAGAAAACAAAAACCTTCACACCAGGCCCAATAATTAACATCATGAGAAACAGAAAAAAAGACTGAAGTTATGAATGATTTGTTGCTTCCTTTACTATACAAGCTCACAGTAGAAGTAGTCAAGAGCAATCTTATAAATCCCATTTTATAACATCAATTTATTCCCCCAATAGTTTAAAATATGAAATTATCCCCCTTTCTGCCATTTAATCTTGTAACAACTGCATCTCAGATTTTTCCTGTTACAGAAAAACATTTATAAGAAATATAGCTTTAAAATGGTCTTTGCTTTCCCTACTATAATTTTGGTGGTGTAGTGGTTACCAGTTTGGCAATGATTGCAAATCAGCAGTTTGAAACCACCAGCTGCTCCTCAGAGGAAGAAGAGGCTTTCTGTCAGGTAAAGAATTGTAATCTCAGAAACCCAGAGCTGCAGTTCTACACTGTCCCATATAGGGTCACAACAAGTTGGCATCGACTAGAGAGCAGTGAGGTTGTATTTTCTTTTTTTTTTTGGTGGGGTGGCAGGTTGTCACAATGTGAGCGCTCTAGTAATGATGCTGAGATAGACTTAAGAGTGTAAGATATAAATTAGGGAACAAAGCCTTGGAATATAGGTGTGAATAAGTGACATTGGGTAGATGAAGACATTGAACCAGAGGTTGTCCTGTCAAAACCAGGTCAACAGGTGGGGAGTGAGAGGCATATTTGCTCTTGTGAAAGAACGAGGGTGGTGCTGTTTGGATGAGTGTTGGAATTCTGATAGAAGATCAACAGTCCAAATTCAACAGCCTCTCTGAGTAGAAAGATGAGACTATATAATCCTGGCCTTTGCACCCTGGGCACTATGTGTATGTGCTTCACTAATTCACCAGATGGCAGGGTTGTTCTTTAGTTTTTTTCTATTTTTGCTTTGGTGAAGCTGAGATGTTATAATATTTTAGCTCTTGGCAGGTAAACAGAAAGAAGTTCGAACCCACAAAGCAATTAGTGGTAAAAATATGTGACAGTTTGCTTTTGTAAACATTTTTACACTTTGGAACAGTATAGACAGTTTTCTTCCATCCTATAGGGATGCCGTGAATTAAACAACTCAATAGCAATTGGTGTATTCCTTTGTAGTTATTCTACTTTGAGCTCATAATCATAGGCTAGCTTAGCCCTATGTGTGACTTTGGTGCAGTCATATTGTGGCAGTCATGTGCTTATGTTAATTTTATGATTGAAATGTAGGGGTGGAGTCTAGCCTGTTAATCTGGAGATAGCCATTGAGTAGCCAATGAGGCCTCTATGTGGGCATGGCTTTCACCTGAGACTCCTGGAAAATCTTGCAATATTTCCCTCGTGAAGATGAGAAGCTATCTTCCCCAGTTGTTGGGAGTTATTCTCAGAGACAATTAATCACAGACAAGAAAAGCTGGCAGCGTCTGAGAAACTGGAGGAGCCGGCAGAGAGATCACATGACTTTGCCCTGATGGAGCCAGACCTCTGAAGCTGGGGTGGCCAGATGGAGACCTCTGCCAGTGATGAGTTGCTTCTGCTGTTGATGGACCATAAGCCCTGGTGGCGAGGTGTCCTGCCAGCATCAGGATTCTGTACTCACTGACCTGTGACTTCATGAGTTGGAAGAAGACTTTATAGACTGATTTCGGGTGTATGGGTTAATATCAGACTTATGATTTTGGACTGGTCTGGGCTGGGATGCTTTCTCCATGTCCCATTCCTTTTGTATATAAACCCTTTCCTTATATCGATATGTGTGTCCTTGAATTTGTTTCTCTAGTCTACCTGGACTAACACATATATGTACAGATATGCCTTAACCTAATGGGACTTGCTAAAAACTAGAGACTTTCTGTTGACCACATTTCCCACTGCTCATAAATGTGTGTTTATGTATATCTTCCCTTGAAAAGAAATTTAAATAGCAATTCCCTGAGTACTACTATATTCCAATGTAAAATAGCAATTTTCTAACATAGTGTTTTAAATTAGGTTCTCTAGAAAAGCAAAACCAGTGACACATATATTTATATACATGTATAGAGAAAAATTTATCAAGAAAATTGCTCACTTGTTTGGAGAAACAAGCAGGTCAAAAATCCAGTCACTTTCCAAGTTCCTGGTTCAGATGTTAGACTATGGGTGTCTCCTGACTTTGGCAGATTGGCAAAAGGACCACAAGAAGGTGACTGCAGAGGAAATGGAATCCAAGTTCAAGGTATCTGGTTTATGGCTTCAGAGATTAATAAATCCACTGTCAACATAACATGTCAGTTGATAGGTCATTGATGATCCCTAGAGTCAACAGGAAGGGTGGCAGGTAATTAGTTCACATTCAAATAACCTGAGCTCAGTGAGCCAGATGTAAAATCCAGAAGCAGTAAAACATAAGCAACCACTTATATAGCAAAAATAATTATACGCTCAAAGCAATGAATGGCATCAAGATTGGCACTTTTGTAGAGAAGTTGAATTACATCACATTTTATGCCATTATGGAGATTTACAACAGATTGGCTTTTATCGCATTGCTTTATTACTTTTCTTAGGCTAGATCACGGAGACTTATGACCCTGGGAAGTTGACACAACTCTCATACAAAACTTCACAAGAAAGTTTCACTAGTGCCCATATGTTTACATTTAATTTTAAAAAGCTTAACCATTATATTATTTGTCTATTGTGGGAGTTCATTGTATTTATTATGCTTTAACGCTAGGAAAGTATCACAGAGAAGGGTTTATCAAGATTTCCAAGATACTGCTGAATTACTCTGTATATGTATTGAAAAATAGAGACAATTTTGTATTATCCTTTGCAATTTTTCCACAATTCAGAAATAATTTTTTTCCTTCCTAATAACTACTAATAGATATTCACATTCTGAAAAAAAATCACTCTGTTACTGGGAATAGTGTTCATATGGTAATTGTACAAAAATCAATAGAAAGATTCTGCAAAACTTTATTTGCTATGGATTTTTGCTTTAAATTTAGTAATATTCTTTGCATTATTATTTGGCTGTCTTTATATAATTAGTACAAGTATTAGTAAAAATGGCTCATTATAACAGAAATCATGGGCATTGGTTCTGTTTTATTTGTTTCTGTCTTGTTCACTTAGTTGAGGTTGAAGCAAAATACTGAATTTCATGGATAGTGCATAGGGATAAATACAATCACTCCATTAAAAATTGTTTCATGAAGTTAAAAAAATATATGGCAAAAATGGAACATCAGTTCTAATCTAATCTGAACCATGGTTTGGACAAAGGATATCTTAATAATTGTTAATATCTACACAGTGTCTAACATGAAAAAGTTATTGTTACATTTTTTAAATCATTTTACTGGGGTTCATACAACTTTTATCACAATCCAAATATACATTCATTGTATGCAAACCACACGTACATTTTTTGCCATCATCAGTCTCAAAACATTGTCTTTACTTAAGTCTTTATTTTTACCTCCTCATATTATTCTGCCTTCCTTTCTCCCCCTCCCTCATGAACCCTTGATAATTTATAAATTATTATTTTGTCATATTGTATACCATTTAATGTCTCCCTTCACCCACCTCTCTATTTTCCATACCCCAAAAAGAGGTTTTATGTAGATCCTTATAATTGGTTCCCGCTTTCTACTCCCCCTTCCCTCCACTCTCCTGTTATCACTACTCTCTTCCCTGTTCTTGAAGGGATCATCTGTCCTGAATTCCCCATGTTTCTAAATCCTATCTGTGCCTGTGTACATCCCCTGGTATAGCCAGATTTGTAAGATAGAATTGGGATCATGATAGTGATGGGATGGGGTAGTTGGGGGGGTGGTGGGCAGCAGGGAGGAAGCAGATAAGAACCAGAATAAAGTTGCGTATTTCATTGTTGCTACACTGTACCTTGACTTGCTTGTCTCCTCTCCTTGTCCCTTCTGTAAGGTGTTGTTGCTTTTCCTGCTGATGGACTTTGGGTTCCCAGTCTGTACTCCCCCTCATTTATGGTGACATGATTTTTAGTTCTTTGATGCTTGATACCTGATCTGTTCAACACCTCATGATCACACAATCTGATGTGCTTCTTCTATGTGGATTTGTTGCTTCCAGGTCATTTGGCCACTTGTTTACTTTCAAACCTTTAGGACTCCAGCTGCTATATCTTTTGATAGCCGGGCATCATCAGCTTTCTTCTTCACTTTTGCTTATGCACACATTTGTCTTCAGTGAGCATGTTAGGAAGGTGAACATCTTGGAATGCCAATTTAAAACAAAGTTTTCCTTTGTTGAGGAAGTACTTGAGTGGAGGCCCAATGCCCATTTGCTGCTTTAATACTGAACCTATAAGTATGCACACATAGATCTATTTCCCCTTCATCATATTTAAATATACTTACCTATGAAAATGCCTATATTTAGACCTCTATAAATGCCCTCCCAGTTCTTTCTTCTATTTCCTTTTACTTTCCTCTTGTCCTATTATCATGCTCAGCACTCATTTGAGTTTCAATAATTTCTCTCTGTTACATTACTCTTGATCAAGTCCTATCAGCTCTTTCACATCCTCCTTGTCACTCATTTTGGATCACTTGTTGTTCCCTTGTCAACATCACCTCCAGTCCCCTACCTCCCCATCTCCCATGTCCTGTCAGAACCCTCAGTCCCATTGTTTTCCCCTCCAGACTGTTCATCCAGCCTATCTTATCTAGAGAGACTTGCAGGAATTGCTACTCTTATTTATAACATCTACTCCCCACAAAAGCAATGAAGCAAGCCTTTTAGTACTCATTTTGAGAAAATTGAAACAAAGATAGGTTTTTTAAAAAGACTAGTGTGCCACAGCAGAGAATGAAGTTCAGGACAACTAGGTTTTGATTTCTTCAACAACTCATAAATCAATTCTGCCATGCTGTGTCTTTTATTATCATTACTCCATTAACATCCCTTGAGTTCCATTGCCAATGAAACCTTTTCAACTATGTCTTTCAATGGAAAAGAGAAGAAATCTGTATTTATGTTCAATTTTGAACCCTGAGTTAATTAATTTTTACTCCTAGGGAGTCTATACGACAGAATCTAACTATTGTTTCAAGTTTTCTAGGCTTTAATCTATGTGGAAGCACATTGGCAAGTCTTCCTCCCATAGAACCACTGGTGGGCACAGACTGCCAATCATTTACTTTTTTAATAAATCTTTTTATTGGGATCTGGTACAGTGCTTATCAAAATCCATACATAAATACATTGTGACAAGAACATTTATACACCAGCTGCCATCATCATTCTCAAAATATTTTCTTTCTACTTGAGCCCTTGGAATCAGCCCTGAATTTACCCTGCTTCCCTACTGCCTCTCCTTCATGAATCCCTGATAATTTATAAGTTATTATTTTGTCATATCTTACACTGCCTGACTTATCCCTTCACCCACTCTGCCACTATCTCCCCCTTTCTATCCCACCTTCCCTTCACCATCTAGGTATTGCCACACTCATTACTGGTCCTGAGTTGTTCTTCTGCCTTGGATTCCCTGTATTTCCATTTTCCATCTGTACCTGTGTACATCTTCCAATCTAGCTGTATTTCTACGTTATGGAAGGGATCAAGTTTCAGGCACCAAACAGGAAAAACTATATCACTATGTTCTCAACTTCCTGATACAAAAATCGCTGAGGACAGGTGGGTGCATAAGCAAACATGGTGGAGAAAGCTGATGATGCCCAGCTATCAAAAGATAAAGCATCAGGGCTTTTAAAGACTTGAAGATAAACAAGGGACCATCTAGCAAGGGGGCAGCAAAGCCCACCCAGAAGAAGCACACCAGCCTGTGTGATCATGAGGAGTTGAAGGAAGCAGGTATGAGGCATCAAGGAGCAAAAATCAATCATCGCTACTGAGGGTGTGTGCAGAGTGGGATGCCAATCATTTCATTTGCAGTCCAGTGCATAAACACTTGCCATCAGAGCTTCTTGCCTGAACTTAAACAATGAACCTCCCCTCTTTGCTACCTTTGCTGCACTATCCACACTCTGTCCTGCATATTCAGCTTCTGACTAACTCTCATGAATGGGTTGGCTAATGCACAAGAAAGGATAAGACTTTCTCTAGTCACACCAATAACCTACTGATGAATTTAGTGATTTCTTTTTAGAAATTCTTCTTTTGAATACTTTACTTCTACATATAAATTATAAACATTATAACATAAGAGTTGACAGCAAAAATAGAAAATATGTATCAGAATCCACTACCAACTTAAAGATACAAGAGTTTCTAGTTCTAGACTTTTCATTATTAGATTTTTCTACTACTTTAATTTGAATATTATTGAAATTATTTACAAAGGAGATACTAAATAATCTACTTCCATCTGAAAATATTGAAAGTTCATGTTAGAATAACGTACAGATACTCTATTCAATCTTAAAATAATTCTCAAAATTCATTATTTTTTAACATTTTTGGGGGGCTCTTACAGCTCTTATAACATTCTACACACCAGTTTTATCCAGCATACCTGTACATATGTTGCGCCCTTAGCATAAGTGCCTCTTTTTACTCCCCCCACACTTGCAGCCTTATGAATACTTGATCAATTATATATTGTTAATATTATGTGCATCCTACACTGTAACTTGAATTACTGAATAAAATACACGCTTTGGGTAAAGTTAATTATTAATGAGGAATGCAATAAGATATAATAACTACCTCCTCCCTTCTTTCAATCCTACTTTTTGAATTAATCATTACTAACATTTTGCTTTTGACACTTGAAATTTTATTTGCAGTTTAAAACTCTACATGCATATTGAGATTATTTTACTATAAAAGAGAATGGTCTTAAATCCACATATTTATTCATTTTTGCATTTTATTTTATATTTAGTTTCATTTTAGTACTTTGTGGACTTTCTTCCTAGTTAATAAATATACTGTAATTTATAGCTGTATGCTATTTTAAAATAAAGTGTACAATGTTAATTAAATCACTCAAATATATTGACAAAAATTCAAATTGCTTTTAGTCTGGTGATAGAGTATCTATCCTGGTTCATATATCTTTACTTATCCTATTTTTAGTTGAATTCCTAAAAGTAGGAATGCTGATTGAAAGGATCCTTGCTTTTTATTTTAATGTCTGTTGGCAAAGTTTATTTAAGAAGGATGGTAAATTACAATCCTGCCAGGAACATAAAAGTACACATATTTGTCATTAAATTTCTGCCATTTTGAATGATTTCAGTCTCTTTATTTATTTTGTTTTCTAACTCAATGGAATGGAAAAATGTATTTCAACATTTCCATGCACATTTCCTGCAGTTAAAATAATATTAACGGTATGTACATTTTATTCTTTACATTATCAGTCACTTTAAAAATTATTTTATTTTACCTTTTAAATGGGATATTTGTATATTCTATGTTCCCCTTTATGGCTTTGTCTTATGTAGGAGATTTCTCTCATTAAATAATGCTAACTTTTCCTTTAACATTTCAAATGTTTAAATGGTTGCTTGTTCATATCTACATCTATTTTAGTATATTCTAATATTTCTAAGAAAGGAAAATATACTATAAGAGATGGGGCTTCATATATTCCTGAATTTCTTAGTGATAAATATTATATCCTACATGTCATGAACATAGTGGATACCTGACTAATGAATTAAGAGTTCATTTACCTACTCTTGACCATTACAAAATTGCTTACAAGATTATGAGTGAAATTATGAAATTGTTTGGTCTCAATGTTATTTTCATATCTTTTGTAATTTTCATCTTTTGAAATTTCTTTCTCCAGTTTAACTTGATGTCACCTAAACTTCCCCCATCTATGATAGTTCTCTTGATCAGTTAAGTGCACTATGCCTGAAATAGGGCTTTCCTAATTAAGAAAGGTTTTCCGTTTCAGTTTTATCATTATGCAATTCAATATTTGTGATAAACTTTCAATATCATGACTCTTCCAAGAAAAAAAGGGTATCTTTTATATGACAACCCTTTCTATTTTTGTTGTCAGATGTCATCAAGTGGTTTCTGACATATGGGGACCCTCTGTAGAGTAGAAACACAGCCCAGCCTTCCACCATTCACAAATGTGCTTGATTCATTGTTGGAGCTATTGTGTCAATCCTCCTTGTTGAACCTCTTCTTTCAGATGACGTTGTACTTCCCCGAGTATGAAGTCCTTCCCCAATGTGTGGTCTCTCCTGATAGAATGTCCAAAGTACATGACATGAAGCATCACCATCCTCATTTCTGAGGAATATTCTGGCTGTATTTACACTAGGATAGAATTGCTTGTCCTTTGTTATCCCTTGGAACTTTCAATATTCCTTGATAACACCAAAATTAAAATGCATCCATTTAATTGTGGTCATTCTTTTTCATTCATGAGCTTTTAGTGGGTAGGAGATCATTGTAAATAGCATGGTTGGGGTCAACTTAATCTTAAGTGTCACCTATCATTTTAAGCATCTTAAAAAGTTCTTGTATAGCAGTTTTTGTCGATGTAATATATCATTTGATTCCTTGACAGCTCCTTCCATGAGCATTGTTTCCAGTACAATTAATTTTTTGACAATTTAATTATTCTCCATTTATCATTCTCTATTTGACCAATATTGGAGATTTCTGATTTGTTTGCATGAAGTTACACTGCATAATGAAGGCTGCAGTCTTTAATATTCATCAAAAAGTGTTTCAAGTTCTCTTCACTAGAAAAATTGCCTCTCGGTGTGTGCACGGGATCAAATGAGCAAATAAAGTGTTTTAAAATCCTCATTGTCTGCAATATTATCTACTGTTTGCATCCTGATCCATGAAAGAGTTCTCCGTGGGGAGAGTAAGGGTTCTGTCCTACCAATTGCTCCCAAATGTATTCTTAGTTTGTTATTAACCAAAAAGTTGAATACCTTTGCATAAGACACAAATGAACATTGTGAGCTATTGTCTGCTTTCAGTCAACAGATAGCTGACATGTGACATCAGCAATGATAGCCACCATTCTATATCTGCTTTGCATCTGACTTGAATTTATGAAGGCTCCATGTCAATGCACATCTTTTAAGATTTTCTTCAGTAAAATTTTAGTCATTTATGATGGTATTGATATTACACAATTTTCATATTCTTTTGCATCATTGTAGCCACAACTATAGATTCCTTATAGTCACTCAGTAAGGTAGTTCTATTCCAACTTCTGTTCCAGTGATGCATAGTTGAAAAACAATCATTTCCATTGGTCAATCCCATTGATGGTTATTGAATTCTATGCATGTTGGACTTCTTCCCTCAGTACCATCAGTTCTTGATCATACATTACTTCCTGAACTGTTTGAATGCCAATATTATTACAACAACAGTGCATTTTCCACCTCCTTTTTTCATTGCTATAGTTACTTGTCATCAAGTCTATTTTCTGTCATAGCAGCCCTATGATGAGCAGAACTGGATCATCTTCACAACTGTCAGGATGCTTGAGTTCATTTTTGTAGTCACTCTGTCAATCCATCTTGTCAAGGGTCTCCCACTTTCTCACAGGTCCTCCATTGTATCAAATTTGATATCCTTCTCTGGGAACTCAACTTTCCTTATAATATATCCAAAAATTTTGAGATGAACTATTGTCATCCTTGCCTCGAAGGAGCATTCTGGCTGTACTTCTTCCAAGACAGGTCTGCATTTGCTTTGACACTCCATGACTGTCAATATTCTTTGCCAATATCTTAGTTTAAATGCATCCGTTTTTCTTCAGTATTCATTACTCAGCTTTCAAATTTCACATGCATAGGGGGCAATTTAAAACACAATGACTTGGTTCAGTCATTCCTTAATGCTCAAGTAACATCCAAACTTTTTGACATTTTAAAGGGGACTTGAGCAGCAGATTTATTAATGTGACATTTTGCTTGATATCTTGATCATAGCTTCTAGACCATAAACTAAGATGACAAAACCCTGAACTCTTTCTATGAAGCTAGTACAACACTGATGTCTAAAGGGGGCAAGGGTCCATAAGTATTGAGAACTACAGACTGATATCTCTAATGAATGTCAATGTAAGATACTTATTACAATACTGGCCAATACAATACAAACGTACATAAAATATGCAATTTACCATTACCATGTAAGATTTAGAACGGTGATGCAGGGATGGTTCAATATCTGAAAGCCTATCAACATTATCCACAATGAAACGAGAAAGGATAAGAACCACATGATGATATTGATTGATAGATACAGAAAAGCCATTAAAGTCCAATCAATACTCATTCCTGCTTATAAGATAATAATGGGAGGAATTTCTTCAATATGATGGTAGCTAAATATGGAAAGCCAACAGCCAGTGTACAAGTCAATGGAGAAAAGACAAAAAGAATAACGTTAAAAAGGGGGATCAGACAAGTTTTCCATTTGTCCCAACTTTCTTTTACCATTGTACTGGAAGTCCAAGCTAACAACATAGGGTAGATGAAAGATATCAAAGGTATTTATCTGGGGAAAGAACTGGTGAGACTATTGCTATTCACAGATGATGATTTTATATACAGAAAAACCAAAAATATCCATAAGAGGAGTGCTGGAAGTGATAGAGGAGTATGGCAGTGTCAGGATACAAGATCAACAAATAGAAGTCTATCAGGCTGCCGTAGCCATAAGGCAAGACCATGGAAGAGAAGTTTAAAAAGGTAGTAGCCTTCCCAAGTATCAGGCACAAATCGAAATATCTATGGATATATCTAACTCTTCAACATAAAAAGTTTATATCAGGAGATCTGCAAAACACTATTACAAGAAACCAAAAGTGACCTCCACAAATGGGAGACTATCCAATGTTCATGGGTGGTAAGATTTAATTTAGTAAGGATGTTAGTCCTACCCAAGGCACTATTTAAGTTTAGTGCTATTCTGATACAAATACCAAAATCATTCTTCAAAGAATTGGAAAAACTGACTACCAACTGCATATGGAGCGAGACAAAGCCCTGAATCATCAGAGAACTCCTCAAGAAGGATAAAGTCATAGGGCTTGCTTTACCTGACTTTAGCATCTATTATAAAGTCACAGTGATCAAAACAGAGTTGTACTTGTACAATGACAGATGATCAGAAAAATAGAAGTGAAAACCCAGAAGAAAATCATGAGTAAATGATCTTCAATTAGGGCCCCAAAAATGTCACTTGGGAAGTGATATCAAATGATGTTGGAATAACTGTATTATATACCTGCAGAAAAAATGAAGCAAGAACCTTACCTCACTGCATGCAGAAGAATAAACTCAAGGTGGTTCACAGACCTCAAGGTAAAATCGCAAACTATTAGTGTCTTCAGAAAGGGAATTGGAACAAAATGAAGAACTTTACTGCAGGGAATACATAGTGTATTGGAAAGAGAGAAGGACACAAATGCAGAGGAAGCAAAAAAAGACAGGTGGGCTATGCTGAGTATAAAACAACTCTGTATATGAAAAGACCTGGTCAAGAGAGTCAACAGATTGGGAAAACAACTTTAGCAATAACACATCAGACAATGACCTTATTAATAAAATCTATCATGCTCTACTAGCCTACAATAAGAATAAAATATATATCCCATTGAAGAGGGGAGCAAAAGACCTGAACAAATATTCCACTGGATGGAAATCCAAATGTCCAATAAACATATGAGAAAATATTCCTAATAATTAGCCACAAGGGAAATGAAATTTAGAACAATTATGAGAAATCACCTAAAACTCTCCAAATTACCTCAATTCAAAATATCAGAAAGCAACAAGTGTTAAAGGGGCTATAATGAGATAGGAATCCTATTCCACAGCTGGTGGTCCTGCAAGTAAGTGAATCCATCATGAAAATCAATTTGGTAATAAGTAAAACCAATGGAAATCGAGCTACCATATGACCCAACAATACCTCTACTGGGCATACCCAGAAGTATGAAACAGACCATAGCCAGACCTGCATTTCAATGTTCGTTGAAACACTGTTCAAATCACAAAGAGTTGGACACAACCTAAAATTCCATCAACAGACTAATGGATTGAAAGTGGTGATGAACACACAAAGCACATTGTCACATGGGAAAAGCTGGAGGAAATTATGCTAAGCAAAGCAAGCCAAGCACAAAAGGACAAGTACATCATGAATCCACTGAGGTAAGCTTAAAAAGCACAATGGATGTCGACGAAAAGCCATGAATGTATCAATTCCCAAGCACTTTGGCAAGAGTCAGACACAACCCAGGATGCTCCTGTCAGCCAACTAAATGGAGGGGGAAAGAAAGCAAAAATGACAAAGGTAGTGGGGAACTCAAGGATTAGGGCTTGCCCCCTTATTAGACCCATCGGAAAATATTCATAGGGGTCAGCCAATGGACTTGGGACTATTTAGAGGCATTCTTTGTTGTTGTTGGGCCTCTACTCAAGGCGACCCACAATGAAAGAACCCTCTAATAACCTAGCATTCTCTGATTCTCACCTTCTCAACACCATCTTTGAAGACACAATGGATGCGGAAACAAATGTGGTAAAAAAAAGTTGATGGTGCCCAGTTGTTGCATGATACAGTGTGTAGAGTCTTAAAGGTTTGAAGTAAAATAAGTGGTCATCTAGCAGGGAAGCAAAAAGGCCCACATGGAAGAAGCACACCAGCCTATGTGATCACAAGTTGTCAATAGGGTCAGTTATCAGGCATCAGATGACCTCAAACAAACAATAATTTCAATTTGAATGGGTAGG
>PVJH01020240.1:0-40957 GCA_004026705.1 Nesogale talazaci | reverse complement strand
GATCTCTCGCCTCCTTATTGAGTTTCCTTCCCTGTGATCTGTCCTTCTCAGAGAGTGGTGTGTTGAAGTCACCCACTATAATTGTTGAGGCTGTAATTTCTTTTTTCATCATATGAAGTGTCTGGTTTACATATTCTGCAGGTCTCTCATTTGGGGAATATATATTTAAGATGCTTATTGGATCATTGTCTACCTTTCCTTTAAGCATTATATAGTGTCCTTCTTTGTCTCTTATTATGGTTTGAACTCTGCCTCTTGGGTTGGCATCGTACGTGGGTGTCACCATCTTCCCATCTAAACTGTGAGTGCCTTTAGGCAGGCCTCATGCCTTCCGTGCAGGGCATGAAGGAGCTCCTGGAGGCAAGCAGTGAACAAACGAATGTGCATTACTGCATTCCCCATTCCTTCCCACCACACCCAGAGGCCAAACTCCCATCAAGCACAAACTTCCCAGAGTATCCTTTTTCTCCCTGGGAATGGCCAGGTCATCTTCCTAAACATTGAGGTTCGGGGCTGAGGTCAAAATGGGAGGCCGGACCCAGGGGCAGAGAGGCCAGCAGAGCCTTTCTCCTGTGCTGAGGATGGGGTGGGGGTGCCTCTTTCTGACCTTGCAGGAGGTGTTCCGGCGGCACCGAGGGCTACGGCTCCTGGCCCTGGTAGAGGAGGTGCTGCCCCGCCATGGCATCGGCCACCATGGGGACTGGCACATCTCCCTGAGCAAACCCAGCGAGAAGGAGCAGCACCTGCTAATGACCTTGGTGGGCAAGCAGGGTGAGTGAAGGCAGGCCAATAAGAGGGAGGGTTGGGGTCATCTGCAGCGAGGACCCAGGAAGGTGGTGTGAACTAACAGCCTGGAAATTGTCCAGCCAGGAAGTCCTCCCCAAATGGAAGCACACCAGTATGCACATCAAAGCAGGTTCCAGGGCCTCCTGAAGTCTCCCTCAGAGCAGCAGCAAAGTACACAGACAACAATGGCTTTTGCACTTGGACAGTAGGACGAGTCACTGATGGGACTCCCGAGTTGAGGATTAGGGAGTTCCAAGATGCTTTGTTCCGCAGAGGTCGTGGAGGGTGGTGGGAGTTAGCTGTTAGGAATCAGAGGAAGGTGTGGTTTCCAAACAGGCATGAAATGGGATGGGCATCACACAGTCGGAGAGGGAAGAGGGGAGCGTGTCCAAAATGAAGCAGCATGGGGTTGTCGAATTTTACTTGTCTCACAGCAAAAGTGCACCAAATAGTTTTTAATAGTTCAATAGAAAGTAGGCATAGGAGGGAGTTGGCATTCACTTAGCCCAGGACCTGTGTCTAACTTAGAGATAAGCCACGAGGCTGTGAACCCTTAGATCAGGAGAAGGGAGCTGGGAGCCTGTGGAGGCAGAGCTCTGTGGCCGAGACCATGTCGATAAACAAGTATCTCTCCCTCCAACCAGGGGTGATGCCTACTCAAGATGTCCTTTCCATGCTGGGTGACATCCGCAGGAGCCTGGTGGAGGTAAGAGTCGGGAATGTGGAGGGGACCCAGTCCACTGCTGATGCTCGCTGGCCCTCATTCCTACGTGCCCTGGGAGCAGGGCTGGCTTTTCTCAAAGACAGAAGGCTGCTTACAATGTGTGGCTCAAGGGGGTGAAAGATACCATAGACACTCGTGTATAAACCGAGTTTTTTCAGCACATTTTTAAATGTAGCATTTGTGGTAAATTTAGGTACCTCGGCTGATAATCAAGCCGGCTTATAGTCTTTATGCAGTATAGGCTGTATACAGTGTATAGACTATATACATTAAGTTCCTGTTCTTGGAGTCTACTCATTTAAGATCTTCTTAAGACACAGGTCCAGTGGAAAGACAAGCATGTGAGCACTTAGAGCTCTGCAGTGAATGTATGTCAAGAGATGCAAAGCGGTGGTTTCTGAGGGGGGCAAGGGGGGGGGGGTTTGATATTGGATGAGAAGTTCCGGGAAGACAGCAGGAGAAGCATTGCCTCTGGTGGCAGGAATGTGCAGGCACTTGTCAGGATGGAAGAACATGACGTGGTTCCAGGAACCACACGCGGTGGGGAGGAAGGAGGAAACAAGAGGCATGGAGGTACACCCTCAAGCAAGTACTCCACTAGAGTCCCAGGAGCCCAGGTAGCATTGCGGAGTGGTTGGCCTTGGGCTGTTAACTGCAAATTCAGCAGTTTGAAGCCACCACCTTCTCAGAGAGGAGAAGATAAGGCTTTCCACTCCTGTGGAGTTATACTTTCGGAAACCTTCCGGGGCAGTTCCACCCTGTCCTGTAGGGTCACTGATTTGGAATCGATTCAATGGCAGTGAGTTTGAAGTTTGAGCACTCATCCAGCCAGGGATCTGGTAATGAAATGATAGGTCAAGGCCAGATACCAGCCCTGTCATCCTGAGAGGCGACTCCAACCCAAAGGCATTCCGGTGGCCACCTGGCAGGCCCTGGAGAAGCTGGCCTGAGGAGATAGCCTGGGCAACTCGAGTGGAGCAGAACCACTGGCCTGTGTGAAGGGGCCCGCCCAGTGTTCTTCAAGGCCTTCTGCTCCTCCTAATGCATTCCTTGAAAGGGAGGACCCATACAGTTCTGAGGACAACCAACATTTTCCTAAACTATCTGCACTAATGATGAAATCCAGTTAATTCTGGAGAGCTTTGCCGTATTTCACATCGAAGGCGAACCATATGTAATCTTGGAAGCCTTGTCTGCTACCTGCAGGAATGAGAGTTGTGTTTTTGTGAGCATACTGAGTCCTGTGTGCCAGGTTGCCCAGATTCTCCCTGAATCGATTAAAGAACCTCTCTGCTGGGGCCAGCTCCATTACCAGGTCCGTGGACAGCATATCACCCCCGCCCCAAGAATTCACTTCAGAGGACAGCACTGTGGCTACAGTTCAAAGAGGGCGACTTGTCTGATCAGAGCACACAGGAGCCAACGAGGGGGGAGGGAAAAAAGAGTGAAGCACATTTCTGGCCCACCAAACCCTGGGAACAATATTTCTGCTCAGAGCAACCAAATGCATGGAAAAGACCATAGGGCCAACCCCACTATAGACAGGACGCCCCTCCCTGGCGCATAACACCAGGAGGGACAACACTGGAGACACACAGGGCAGGAGTTGTGCTCACCTTGAGCTCACCATGGCAAAGTCAGACACTGGGAGCGTGCAACAGAGCAGCAAGGGGAGCACAGCAATGAAGTCCCAAGGGAACACCAAAAATAGACGATGGGGCCAGGGCGAGGTGCCCCATCAGACTCGATAGGAAAACACTCATGAAGGACAACAAACAGACCTTGAACTATTTATAGAGTTTGTTGTTGTTGCTGATCTTGTTGCCTTTCTATTTCTATTTTTGTAGCTATTGTTTTATTGTGTACTGTCTTGTCGGTGCACATTGTTATCATTGCATATCTATCTGGAAGGGATAGGTGGAATAAACAAACCGGAAAAGAGAACAATGGGATGACAGTTCCGGGGGGACATGGGAGAGGGGGAGATGGGGGAAAGGGAGTGAGTGTTAGCCCAGGGACAAGGGAACCATAAGTAACCAAAACTCAATGGCGAGGAGGGTATAGGAAGTCTGGCAGGGCTGGATCAAGGGCAGTGTAGCTGAGAGGAATTCCTAAAACTCAGATGAATGCTGAACATGACAGTGGGACAAGAGGAAAGTAGAAAGGAACTGAGGAAAGAACTAGAAGGCAAAGGGCATTTGTGGAGATCTAAACACAGGTATATACATATGTAAATATACTTATAAACGATGAAGGGGAAATAGATCTGTGTACATACACTTATAGGGTTAATATTAAGGAAACACCTTAAGGAACAGTGGGCCCGTACTCAAGTGCTCCCCCAATATAAGAACACTTTGTTCCAATAATTCGGCAGTCTGAGATCCTCACCTTCCCAGCACGATCGTGAAGACAAATGTGTGCATAAGCAAATATAGTGAAGAAAGCTGATGTTGCCCGGCTATCAAGGAATATAGAGTCTGGGGCCTTAAAGGCTTGAAGTAAACAAGCGGGTATCTAGCTGAGAAGCAGCAAAGCCCACGTGGAAGAAGCACAACAGCCTGGGTGATCACGAAGAGCTGAGGGGATCAGCTATCAGGCATCAAAGAACAGAAAATCCTATCCTTGTGAATGAGGGGGAGTGCAGAGTGGGGATCCAAAGTCCATCTGTAGGCAATTGGACATTTCCTCACAGAAGGCTCGGGGAGGGGATGAGGCAGTCAGGGTGCAGTGTAGCAAGGATGAAACATACAATGTTTCTTTATTATTTAAATGGTCCCCCCCTCCCACTATCATGATCCCAATTCTAAACCTTACAAATCTGGCTGGACCGGGGGATGTACACTGGTACAGATTGGGCCAGGAAACACAGGAAAATCCACGGCAGAAGAATCCCTTAGGATTGATGGTGAGAAGAGCAATCATGGAAGGGTGGAGGGACGGTGGGATAGAAGGGGAGAACAGATTGCAAGGATCTACAGATAACCTCTTCCCTGAGGGATGGACAGCAGAGAAGTGGGTGAGGGGAGATATCGCCCAGAGATGGTGTAAGATATGGCAAAATAATAATAATTTATAAATTATCAAGTGGGGAGCGGGGAGGGAGGGAAAAAATGAAGAGCAGATACCAGGGGCTCAAGTAGAAAGCAAGTGGTTTAAGAGCAATGAGGGAAACAAATGTACAAAAGTGCTTGACACAATGGATGTATGTGTGGATTGTGAAGAGTGTTCAAATCCCCAATTAAATGATTTAATAATAAAAGTAACCCCTCTGCTGAATCTTGTTAGCAATCCTATTTAGATGAGAGAACTGAAGCTCAGATGAACTTGATGATTTGCCTGAGATTGCATGGCTAGTAAGTGGTGTAGCTTAACTTTGAATCTGGATTGGTCCGGGAGGGCTTTTCCAGTTGTGAAAATTCTGGGCTTATGAACACCATGAGGACTGGAGACTTCAGCTCATCTTGCCTTTTTTTTTCTCCTCACAGTGTTATTGGTATATAACTGTGCGATTCAGTACATTAAAAAGACGTGGGCAATCATCACCACGATCAATTTTTAGAACATTTTCTTCATTCTTGTATCGCCTGATATTAGCTCCCATTACACTCTAACTGCCCCTGCCATAACCCTATTAGCCTAGTTACTGCTTTTATCCTGGGTTTCACATCACGAAAGCAATACCAAAAAGCTCCTAACAATGACAGCAAAATAAAACACAGAAAATCCCAATTCAAGAGAAATCAAAAGATAATTAGAAACTAAAAAATTAAAATGGGGTGAAAGGAAAGCAAATGATAATATGTTCACTTTTAATCTAATATCTGCAGTGTTCCACATTCCAATGCACGCTATCTGAGGCAAGACTATTTGCCTCCCTGGTCAGTGAGGTGAGGGAGTTCAATGGACACAATTCATGTAATTCAGGGACTCTGCAAATAGATTTGGAACTTTCACTGTCATCTGTAGCCTTCTGCGAACTGGGTGCTCAGAATTTAAATTCTATTATAACGCCCCCCTCTGATATTGGATTTTATTATTTATAATCTTTGGATCACATATTACTTCACTTCCTTATTACAGATACTCCCGTCTCTTCTCCCTGCCCTTTGGTATTCTGGGCACCCTGAAGGGGAGGACATGTAATTCAGACCCACTTGGCATGATAGGTGACTTTACCTTTACCTCCCTTGCCTAAGATTCCATCTGTAAGTAAGGAACTGGTGTAGGTGCCAACGGATAAAGCAGAGGCCAGTTCCCAACGGGTAATGTCTCCACCCTCTATTCCTGTTACGACACTATGGCATTCTACTTCTGTGGGTGGGTTTGGCAAGTCACTGAAATGGCCACACACGACTCAGAGATGATACTCACGATTTGGGGTTAATTCAGAAAGGTAACAGGTTACAATTCATCTAAGAATCTTTCAGGATACAATTGTTCCATCAGGACAGTTTCTTCTTGGCTGTGCCAGGCAGGCAGGCTTTTGACTTGGCCTTTCTCTTGCTCAGACAAGGTTACAAAGCTCTTCTCTGGGCTGTCAATAAATGATCAAAGGACATGCCACTCCACTGTAAGCCTTAACCCAAAGGCACTTGGTTCCAGTTCCAGTTCTAGCTCAATGGGTCAGAAAACCAACCCCCCCCCCCCCCCCGTTAAGTGCCTGCAGACAGACAGTCCACAATCCAGCCTCCTGCCCCAAGCCAGTGTTTCGCTTGTTCTGTGAGCTGGGAAGCCTGCCACTCTGGTTCATCCTCTGGCTCCCGGCTCTGCTGTTATGTCTCCTCTCACACTCCTCTAGTGTCAAAATCGTTTCTTGGGTCAAGGAGGTTCAATATGCAGGGATCTCACTGTTCAAAGGAAGGGCTTTCCGCTTCTCTCTTGCCAGTAAGTTGTGTGCTCCCGTCTTAGGCAGACCTTACCAAGAAAATGAAGGTCGTGTAAAGGGAGTCACAAAAGCTGTGGCTAGAAGGTAATTCGCTGCAATGCAATGGGAGAGTGTCTGCCGAGCCTGATGGGACAGAGCAGCCACTTAAGAGAAGGTCTGCCCGTGGAGGGCAGCCCAACCAAGACTATGTGGACGCAGCTGGGAGGTCAGTGGGGGTTTATTAGGTGGGCCTGCCCCTGGGATATGAAGCGGACCAGTCCCCAATAGTCTTTCATGTGGAAGTGGTTTCTGGGGAAGTGGTTTCAGTGGTTGTGTGTTGGCAGAGGATGGTGGCAAGTGGGTCTTTGCTACCTTTAAGTTTATCCTTTTTTGATTGAGATCATTTGTATGGACGGGGCTGGGTGCTCTGCCCTATCTAGCAACCTGCAGCACGAGGGCCAGCCTTAGCAGAGGGTTAGGGCCACAGGCTTTTTTGAAAAATCATTTTATTGGGGGCTCTTACAACAGCTTTCACAATCCATCCATCCATGCATCCACTGTATCGTGCACATTTGTACATAAGTTGCCATCCTCATTTTCAAAACATTTTCTACTTGAGCCCTTGGTATCAGCTCATATCCCCTTCCTCCCTCATGAACTCTTCACAACTGATCATTTCTTTTTTTCCCTCCATGTCTTACACCAACTGCTGCTTCCCTTCACCCACTTTTGTGTTGTCTGACTCCCTGAGAGGGGGGTTATATGTTGATCAGTGTGATTGGTTTCTCCGTAGGGCCACAGACCTTGGCACCAACGGGTTTGGGACCGAAACTATGGAAATGTGGTGGGGATGTGCAGGGCCCTAGAACCTGGACCTGGGAAGGGCTCGGTCATGCCCTCAGCTCCTGGGATGGGAAAGGGCAGAGAGCCCCTGCTAAGGGGCTGAGACCTAAGCCTCTGAAGGGGCTTCTGGGTCTGCAACCACTGAGGGCCTGCTCCTTCTCAAAGGATGCCGTAGTCCCAGCGTCTCAGCCTGGCAATCTCTGCTGACTGCCCCTACTGAGGCCGGCTCTCCTGTGCCCCTTCAGATCGGCATCCAGAACTATTCCACCACGAGCAGTTGCCAGGCGCGGCCCAGCCAGGTGCGCAGCGACTACGGGACCCTCTTTGTGGTGCTGGTGGTCATCGGTGCCATCTGTGTCATCATCATCGTGCTCGGCCTGCTCTACAACTGCTGGCAGCGCCGGCTGCCCAAGCTCAAGCACGTGGTGAGTCGTGGCCAGGGGGCAGCAGGGCCGGGGCTGAGTGTGGGCACCACTATGAGAGAGCAGCTTCGTTGGCCGCCTTTTGTTTTTGAGTGGGGGTGCTCATTGGTCACTAGCCCTGGCCACAGCAGGGAGGTGAGGACTTGGGTAGGGACATGCACACAAAACACTTTTTCCAGAGCCTGGCAACTGAGTTGTCTGCTGCGTCTGCTGGGAGACACGGGCACTGAGTGGAGTACTAGGCCCCCCAGGAAGTGCAGGCCGCAGGAGCCAGCCTCCCAATGGCAGCAAGCTCTTCCCGATGACAGGGTAGTCTCTGCGTCAGGGAGTGCCACGGGCAAGAAGAGGGCTCTGGTCTAGAGGCTTCTTGAAAGCAGGGGGCACACATTCTGGTCACCTTGGAAGGTACCCTGGTGCCATCCATGAGTCTCTGGCCCCTCCTTTAGAAAAGGGGGAATTGAGAGGGATCAGGGATGGTTAGTTGTGGGGACAGGACCCCTGGGGATTCCCGTGTAGTATTTTACCCTCTAAGAAAAAAGGTGGCAAGCTAGGACATGGTGTTGCCAGGACCATGCTGGAGTTTGGCTGTGCTGGTGGTGGTGGTGGTGGTGGGGCGCAGGCACCAAGGCCATGGGGGTCAGGCAGGCACACGGAGGCTGCAAGCGTGCCAGTCTAGCATCCTTCTCCTACCTGCCTGCAGTCACATGGCGAGGAGCTGCGCTTCGTGGAAAACGGCTGCCACGACAACCCCACGCTGGACGTGGCCAGCGACAGCCAGTCGGAGATGCAGGAGAAGCAGCCCAGCCTGAATGGCGGTGGGGCTGTCAATGGTCCTGGTGGCTGGAGCTCGCTCATGGGAGGCAAAAGGGACCCCGAGGACTCTGACGTCTTCGAGGAAGACACCCACCTGTGAGGCGACCTGGCTTGCACGCTGCAAGCTGGCTGAGGCCTCTGGTGGTCTATCGCAGGCCGCCCGCCGCTTCCTGCTGCCTCCTACCCCACCCCCTCCCCTGCCCGCGGCTGGCGCCCAGAAGGAAAGGCCAGGCCACAGCGACCTCCGACCTCACGCCTCCCCTGTCCTCTGGGGTCTTCCTGGGTCACCCAATCAGCAGTCTGGCCCTTGACCTGCGGGGGGGTCTTCTCCACTTCCCAACAACTTGACAAAAGTCTTACGCCCCAACCCCACAGTCCCCCTTCGCCCCCCCTGAGACTATGAGCCCGGGCCTTGGACACTGGCCCATCGGGGCAGCTCTCCCTGGGACTGGACCCTGCCTCCCCGGCCCCCGCTGACCCCGCCACCACAGCCACCGCCTCCAGCGCCCAGCTCGCCAGGGGGGTGCAGGTCAACGGCGCACCCTGCGCCTCGGGACTCCCATTAAACGTCCGGGAGACGACGCTGCGCCTGCCCCGCCTGCCGCCTCGTTCTTTCTGCCTGCGTGGGGGGCGGGGGGGTGCTAGAGGACGTGGAAGGGGGCGGGGGCCACCCCCCGTTTGACAAGGGGAGGACTACGTGTTTGGTGGGGGACGGGACGGTATGCAGGGATACAGCTTTGCAGGCAGGGAGGGCTGGGTTTGGGGTGGCCTTTGGCCCGAGCTCACCACGCGGCGCCGTGCTCCGAGCCCCTGCGCCCCGCCGCGCCGGTGGGAGCGCGCCCGGCTCGGGCTGTGCGCGGCGGCGGCGGTCGGTCCTCCGGGCGCCAGGCGCCGCTGCGGAGCGCGGGCGGGCGGGGCGCGCGCCCTTGTTTACATCCGCCGGGGCGCGCCGCCGTCCCGCATTCGGTCCCGAGTTTCCGCGTCATGGACACCAGCGAGCTCTTTGCCAGCTGCAAGAAGGGGGACGTGGGCCGCGTGCGGTGAGGGACCCACAGCCCCCGGTCTGCAGGGGGCGGAGGGCTGGGGACTGCCAACCGGGCCCCCCGGCTTGGCTGGGTTCTGCAGCGGGACCGCCCCCGGGGAGGGGAGCCCCGCAGCCGAGTCTCAGCCTTCTGCCCCACTGGTGGGGTGGGGGAACGCGGGGGACCACCAGGTCACGGGCTCAGAAGCCGAATCTCCCCAGGGGAAAATCAGGGGCTGCAGCCCCCTTCTGGACTGCAGTGCGTGAGTGGTGGAGGGCTTCCCAGGGTCGGGGCTGACAGTGGCCGTAGGGGAGGGCAGAGGACAGTCCGAGCCTCTGGGCAAGCAGAAGGGCAGGCCTGGAACCCTGGATATGACTTTCTTAACATTGTGCCAACAGGGACCACCTAGAGTGCCGAATCCCCTACCAGCAGATAATGCACAGTCTCCTTTAACGAGGGGGCGGCGAGGGAAGGGGGGTGCCCATTGGTGAACTGGACATCTATCTCTTCCTTGGTCCTTGACCACCTTGCCTGTGTTCATTCCCTCCCCCTGCTTTCTTTCTTCATTTCTTGGTCCTGATCTTCTGACTTCTGTAGGGTTGGCCCCGAGTTTTCTGCACTTCCTCACCGCCCCAGTCTCCCCAGGCCCTTCTGCAAGCCCCAGAGGGAATTCCCTGAGAGCTGATGACAACCCCCCCACAAACCAATAGCAACCTCGGGAGTGCACTGCTGAGGGCCACTCTGCACACCGGACACCAGACAAACATGTCCCTGAGCCCCTTCCTCCAGTTCCTGCCCGCTGTTGGATCTGCCACCATCCCTGCAAACTCCCCCTCCCCCTTTGCATCAGAGTCCTGCCCTCTGTCTCCCCATCACTGTCTCCCGAGCTTAGAGCCCTCACTCTGCAAATGCCCCTGCCCTGGCCCTCTCCCAGCCCATCACTCCCTCCTGGTGCTCCTACCTCCTTTGGGGCAAAGTCTCAGCCTGCTCACATCTGGGACCTCACACCAGCCCTGGATCTTCTGCCACTTGTTGACATTCCCAGCCTCTGCCTTCCTTGTTTCCAATCCTCCTCCCCTCCTTTCTTGTTCCCTGGCCTTTTCTGTTCCGGCCGAGGGCCCTCATTTAGCCCGAGCGGGATGCTTCCCCATCTTCTCTGTCCCTTGACCGCCTCTGCCAGACCTTGGTCCTGACCCAGGCCCTAACCTCCTTGCCCAGGTACCTGCTGGAGCAGCGCGATGTGGAGGTGAATGTCCGGGACAAGTGGGACAGCACTCCCTTGTGAGTGCCACCAATGGTGGGGAGGGGGGCGGCGGACTGGAGGTGGGTTTGGTCAGGTAGCCTGGGAGAACTCTTCCACTGACAGCCAGTTTCTGCCTCCTCCCCTTCCTCAGATACTATGCCTGCCTGTGTGGGCACGAAGAGTTGGTACTCTACCTTTTGGCCAATGGTGAGGGGATAGGATTTGTGTGTGTATGTGTGTGTGTGCAGGTGTGCATATGTGCATGCATGCACACGTATTCAAAGCCATGGGTACACTTGTGCAGACGTCTAGACTCATCCATCGTTCCTCTGGTCCCCACATCCAGTCAACATGCCCTACCCTGTAGCTGGTCCCACCTTTAACACAGACTCTGTCTCCTGGCCACTACCCCCACCTCTGTTGTTGCCACTCACCCTAGCATACCTGCCTAGATGCACTGAAAGCGCCTGCCTGGCATCTGGCTGCATATTCGAGTAGGGTGACCTTTACTAAAACAAAATACTTCACCTTTTCCTGTGACTTCCCATTTCACGTAGAACAAAGCCCTTTGCTGTTGCCTCACGGTGCGGCTGAAGTTGTGCATCTTGCCCATCTGCTCCACTCTCCTCCCCTCCTCTTGGGCCTCGCCCCCTCCTTGTGCCCACGGTCACCCTGTTGCTGTCACATCACCTTCGTTGTGCCAACACAGGCCCGCCTTTGCCCTGGAGCCTTTGCACTTGTGCCTTCTGTGCTGGCCACCCTTTCCCAGACCTGGCTCGCAAGGCTATGTCCGTTGTCACTGCTGCCAAGCAACCCTCTATGTTAGGCAGCCTCTGCCACCCTTTTGCTTCCTGCTCCTGTGTCACAGCCGATGCGCAGCCTGGCACCATTTGTTTGTTTGTGCATCACACTATTCCTCTGCTAGGCTGTGAACTTGATGTGGTGGAGGCCTGCCTTGTGCCCAGGGTGCAGGACAGAGGGTGCCAGATAACCTGCTCTGGGCTTTGTGTCGCACGTGTGGCTGAATATGTGCACCCGTGAGTGTATGGGACGTGCGTGCGTGTTCCTGTGCCCCGGCTGGAGTTACAGTCGGCCCAGGGTGATAGGGGAAGTTATTCCCCGGGGCACAGGGGCCCATGTGAATGGAGGTGAGGAAGAAGGGCAAGGGGGCTAGAATTTCTCTAGGCCTGAGGGCCATCATGGCAGGCTTGCCTGAGACCCTTCCCAGCCACTGTGCGCACCTGATGCCTCGCTGAAGAGGAGCTCTGGGCGCTGTCACTCCCTAGGAGCCCGCTGCGAGGCCAACACCTTTGATGGAGAGCGCTGCCTCTACGGAGCGCTGAGCGATGCTATACGGCGGGCACTGCGAGACTACAAGCAGGTGACTGCGTCCTGCAGGAGGCGGGACTACTATGACGACTTCCTGCAGCGGTAAGAGAGGAGATGGCATGGCCGGTGGGTGCCCAGGGGTCCGTGTTGGGGAAAGGAGCTGGTTGCGTGTGGCCCTGGTGGGACTGAGGGCTCTGCCCAGGGGTGGGGGGATGGGGCAGGAGGGAGGACCACCAAGGAACCCCTGCCCCCATCTTTTCCCCCACCTCCCTCCAGACTCCTTGAGCAGGGCACCCACAGTGATGTGGTGTTTGTGGTGCACGGGAAGCCGTTCAGGGCACATCGCTGTATCCTGGGGGCACGCAGCGCCTACTTCGCCAACCTGCTGGACACCAAATGGAAGGGCAAGAATGTTGTGGTCCTCCGGCACCCACTGGTGCGTCCCTTCAAGGGGTCAGGTTGCCCAGAGATGGGTGGAGGGAGGGCTCGTGCTGAGTGGCTGCCGCTGACTACCACCGCATTATCTCTTGTGTCCGCAGATCAACCCAGTGGCCTTTGGGGCTCTGCTGCAGTATCTGTACACAGGTGACTGACTCCCTGGGCCCGGGGTGAGTGGGTGCTGAGAGACCTGCAGGTTTGGACAGCAGCAAACCTAGGGATGGCCTTGGAAAGGGAAGCCCCCCTGGGCCGGCCTTTCACCACCTCCACCTTGGGGACTTCGCAGTGAGATATGGGCTAGCGTACCCGGCACCGAGTCTGCACACAAATTGCACCTCTCAGCCACAAACTGCGCCCTCCCATCTGCCCCTGGGTATGTTGCATTTAGTCTATGGCTCTTACTCCCCACCCCTAAGTTGTACTTACTTCGCTCTTGAGGATATACGCAATTCAGCAGTCCCCACACGTACAGTTCTGTGACACTGCTGACATCCTTCAAATTGTGGAACCATGCTCACCTTCTGCTGCTGACTCACTGCCTCTGGAAGTGCCAACCTCATCTCTCAGCTGCTGCTGTTCATTCAGGTCCCACGTCGCTAGTTCCTCAGAGCGCAGACCTGTTTTGACTAGCCAAACTACTGGGTTTGAAGAAAACTTCCGAGGAGAATTTTGGTTTAAGGTTTAAAAATGATCTCGGGGGCTGAGCCCTGGTGGCGTAAGTGGTTGAGTGCGGGACTGCGGCCTGCGGGCTTGGCGGTTCAAATCCAGAGGCGGCTCGCAGGAGCTGCGCTGGGTAGCTCCCACGACCACCAGAGGCAGTGATGCCCACAAAAAAAAAAAAAAATTATCTCGGGGCCAGAGTTTGAGGGATTCATTCACCCTCCATGGCTCTGGAGAGTCCACAGCAGGGTGCTCCACCTTTCTAATGCACCGACCCTTTAATACAGTTCCTCACGTGGTGGTGACTCCCCGACCAGAACTCTGTTTTTGTTGCTACTTCATAACTGTCATTTTGCTACTGTTAGGAATTGGGCGACCCCTCTGAATGGGTTATTCGAACCCCAAAGGGATCACGACCCCCAGGTTGAGAACCGCTGATCTAGAGTGTTTTAAGAATTTGAAATTCTGTGGTGCACATTCCATTCCGCCTTTTGATCAGTATTCTTCTATTGAATTTTTTTTTAATCACCATGTTTAGTAATCGCAGCTGGGCACCATCCAGTTCTGGTCTTAGGGGGAAGGGGGCAGTTGTTCTTGGAGGCAATTAGCTACGCTTTCCGTTTTCTCTTTCTCTTCCTGATCTTCCTTCTCCCCGTGTTGCAGAATAGAGACGGATGGTGGGACCTTGACTTCTTGAAATCTTTTAAGGCTCCAGGCATTATGCATCGAATTAGGTAGAATAGAACAGAAGCGGTAAACACTTAGGCTGAGAAACCGGGGTGTCCCTTGAAACCATGACCTTAAACCTCCCAGTCATGAGGCGCTTGCTTGTACATAAGCAGCCTCAGCAGCGACTTCAGGTCTATTTGGTGGGGTGTAAGTAGACCACACAGGTCCTGCTAATTCAGTTTTTGCTAATTACCTTTTTCCCACTCTTCTAGATGGGAAACTGGGGCAGCTAGTCCTCTTGAGAGCCCCTGCCATGCAGTCACTACCCCCTTTGCATGTCTCCAAAGGCAGCCGAGGTCCCCTCCGGGCCTGACCATTTGACCCCTGCCCCCAGGTCGCCTCGATGTTGGCGTGGAACATGTCGGCGACTGTGAGCGACTGGCCAAGCAGTGCCAGCTCTGGGACCTGCTCAGTGACCTCGAAGCCAAGTGTGAAAAGGTGTTTGAGTTTGGTGCGTCAGGGTATGGGGCGCCGGCCTGGGCGGGACGTGGCTGAGCCAGCCTGGCCCCTGACTCTTGGTGCTCTCTGCTGCAGTGGCCTCGAAACCTGGCACGTGTGTGAAGGTCCTGACCATCGAGCCCCCTCCCGATGACTCTCGCCTGCAGGAGGACCTGGCACTGCTCGCTGGCTGTGCCCTGCCCCCGGAGCTCTGTGTGAGTGCAGGCCGAGGGCCGCAGGGACTGGACCTGCGGGGCGGTCCTGGGAGGCAAGTCCCGGGCCCTTGAGTTCGGGGCCTTCCTGTGATTCGCACTTTGAGTCACTTCCCCTTTCTGAGACAAGCTGCTGTTGCCACAGCTGCCCGCTCTGAAGAGGGTTCCTGTCCCTGTCTCCCCAGGGCGATCTTGGGGAGCTGCCCTTCCCCTACCCCGATGACTTCAACAGCTGCCCCGACATCTGTTTCCGAGTGGCCGATTGCAGCTTCCTTTGTCACAAGGTGCCCACCTTATCCCTCTGCCTTTATCCTCTACTCCAAGCCCTGGGCTCTTCCTCTGGGACAGGCCTTTGTGCTGGCCCTTCCTGAGCTCAGCCTCCCCCAGGCCTTCTTCTGCGGCCGCAGCGACTACTTCCGAGCCTTGCTGGATGACCACTTCCGAGAGCAGGAGGAGCCCGAGACCTCGGGGAGCCTCCCCGTGATCACTCTGCACAGCGTCTCCCCCGACGTCTTCACTCACGTGCTTTACTACGTGTACAGCGACCACACTGAGGTGCGGGCCAGGCGCAGGCTAACGATGGAGCTTCGAGGGGGTACCCAGGGCCAGTGTGATGGCAGGTGAAGCTCCTGGTTGCTTCCGAGGGGGAAGTCCTGATGAAGTTAGACAGGAAGGGGGTGTGACCTGTCGGGGTTTGGCTCTGAGGTGAAGGGGCCTGTGGCAGGGGCCCGGCAGGAATAAAAGCAATCATACTCATGTCTTGAGCACTTGACACTGAGCTCAGCTACCAGGGGATCCTAAGTCCTCCAGGTGGGAGGCAGGTGAGGGTGAGCCCCTGGTCTGCCTTCCTGCCTTTGGGGCTGCTGTGGACTCATGGTCATGTCAGGTCATGTTACTTCTTGCTGCCAGCTCTCTCTTTAATTGGCAGGGTCTATCTCCTGCAGGGCCGTGTGGCCATTAGCAGGTAGACTTGCTCTGCCTGTGTGTGTGTGTGTGTGTGTGTGTGTGTGTGTGTAGACTTGCTCTGTGTGTTTGTGGGGGGTGGGGTGGGGTGTGTGTGTGTGAGAGAGAGAGAGAGAGAGAGAGAGAGGACATGCTGAGGACCCAGGCTGTTTTCTCCACCTGGTCCTGCCTGGCCGGAGAGTAAGGGTCAGCAAGCTGGACGCACAGGACCAGATGGCCCTATTTCAGGCTTTGCCGCTGCCATATGGTCCCAGTCACAGCTGCTCGATTCTGTTGTAGCAGCACAAAAGCAGCCACACAGAGGCCGCACAGAAATGATCTTGGCCGCGTTCCCTTAAAACTTTATTTCCAAAAGCAGGTGGAGGGTCTGTACTTGGACCTCCCCCCTGCTTCAGGCAGGGGCGAAGGGAGTGCACACAGCTCCTTTTCTAGGGGGGGGGGGCGATGTTCGTTCCCCCTCGAGGAATGTCGTTGGTGACTAGTCCTGCCCGCAGGCAAGGAAGACGGACCCTGAGTCAGCAGTGCCATCTCTGCGAGAGAGGCTGCCGACCCCCATGATCTCTCTGCCTGGTTCCTCCATTCGGCTGTGCGACCTCGGCCATCTGCAGCCCACTTTTTGCCTTTCCCGTCCCCCTCCTGAGGGAGCCTTGCGGGCCTGAGGGGCAGCAGGAGAGGCAGGGTAGGGTTGGGGCGTAGAGCGTGGGCCACGCATGGATCCAAACCGGCCCCCTCAGTTGCCAGATTAGGCCCATGGTTCTTGGTAAGCGACATCATAACTGCCCCAGGCCTCAGTTTCCCCATCTGGAAAGGGGAGCTGTCAGTCATCCCATGGTCTTGTGCACGTCAGACCTGGTCTTGGTGCAGGGTGCACGGTGCCATTGCCCACCCTCCCCCCACCAACTGCTCCCTACAGCTGCCCAAAGGCCAGATACAGGATCTAACAATAAACCCCTCCTGGGGAGAGAGGAGGAAGGCTCAGTACCTCCACCCCCTGTCGGAGTGGCACGCCACCCCTGGCAGGTATCGAATAGCAACTCCTTTCCTTTTTCCCCATGGCCTTTTGAGGTGCCTGATGTCCTCCCAGATGAAGAAACTGAGCCACAGAAGCTAAGTGTCTTGCCCAAAGTCACCCAACTAGAACGTACCTGAGCCTGGGCTTGTACCGCCAGGTCCGAGTGTTCTCAGGGTGCAGCCTCTTTCCCCAGGGATCCCAAGTGGCTCTTAAACTACTGGGGTGCTCCCCCTCCCCATTTCCTCTGTACCCCTGCATCCTCAGTGGGCCCTGTGGGAATGTGGCAGGGCACAGGGGCATGGGTGGGGAGGGGCACCCTGTCTGGTGGTGGGACCTCCAAGACCTGGGTGAGCCGGCACGATCCTCTCTGTCCCCTGCAGCTGCCCCCCGAGGCGGCCTATGACGTGCTCTGTGTGGCTGACATGTACCTGTTGCCGGGCCTCAAGCGGCTGTGTGGCCGCAGCCTGGCCCAGCTGCTGGACGAGGACAGTGTGGTGAGTGTGTGGCGAGTGGCCAAGCTCTTCCACCTGGCCCGGCTGGAGGAGCAGTGCACCGAGTACATGGCCAAGGTCATCGAGAAGGTGAGCCCGCGGGCGTCCGGGGTGGGCGGGCAGCGATGGGCTGGGGGCCTGGCTCCCCCTGAGCCAGCCCGTCCCTCCTGCAGCTGGTGGAGCGAGAGGACTTCATGCAGGCGGTGAAGGAGGAGGCGGCCGCCGTGGCCGCCCGGCAGGAGACGGACTCCATCCCGCTGGTGGACGACATCCGCTTCCACGTGGCCAGCACGGTGCAGACGTACAGCGCCATTGAGGAGGCGCGGCAGCGGCTGCGGGCATTGGAAGACCTGCTCATGGCCATGGGCCTGGAGTGCTAAGCCCGCCAGGGCCCGAGCGGCCCCAACTAGCACTTGTGCCTCTGGGGAGGCTCCCCTGAGGATAGGCCCTCTGCCCCAGAGCATGAACACGCCTCCATGCCTGGGGCTGGGCATCACTCAGGGAAACCCAGGGCCGCCCTCCTCCGACTGTTACCACAGCCTCGGGCAGGGCTGGCCTCCGCCGCTTGCTTCTTGGACCTGGCTTCCCACCTGTGCTGAGCCAACCAGGCAGGCACAGGAGAGCCCATGTGTGGCAATAAAGCTTAAATTCCCATAGGAGATCCTGAGCCTTTGCGCATGTCAACATGTCCCAGGATGGGTGGATACTGGTCTTGGGGGGTGGGGTGGGGACAGGAGCCCTTCCTATTGGGACCTCTGCCAGGGGAAGGAAGGAAGCCCTCCGAGACCCTCTTAGCTAGGACAGTGCCCTCTCTTGCCATGGGACAGCCCCGGAACCTTGCAGTTGGGTCAGCGAGTTCCCCTCAGGCAGCACAGCTGCTGTCCTGGGCTCCCCTTGGCCAATTCAGATGGACATCTCCGGGAGGTGTCTGGAGGGCTGACCAAAGAGCCACCAGCCCCACAGAAGGATCAGGACAGCCGGGGGCTGTGGTTCCTTGGCCATCATCATTGGCAGCAGTTGGTCCAAAGCACCTGCCGGCTGCTACCCGCGAAGATGGTGTATTCATGGCGTGGTAACCCCATGCGGTGTTCTCCATGCTCATCTCCTCCAGTGGACACACATGGGGGCTGAAGTTGGGCTTTAAGACACGGCCCCGGGTAGTCAGTGGCAGAGAAAAGAAAAATCTCCCACCCCCACACCACCCGAAATCTCACAAATGGGCCTGCCACAGACTCCCTGCTACCAGGGGCTGTGCTGCCCACAGGGGAGGAGGAGTGGCTTCTGCAGAATGCTCCACCCTAACCTTGATGACGTGGACCCTTGCAGCCCCCGTCCCTACACCCTCCAGCCCTCCTACCTCCCATTCTGCACAACAGTTCCCCTGGCCCTAGTGATACCGACAGTCTTGGTCCACGCGGTAGGGCCTCAGCCCCTGTGCATCCCCCGCCACCCGGTGCTCCCGTGTCTTTCACCCCTCGTGCTCTCCACGCATCTCTTGCACAGAAGCAGAGGTGAGCGTGCCAGTGGATTCTGCATGTCAAAGAAGAGGAGAATTCACAGAGGAGATTGCTGAAGCCGAGTCGAGGAGACACGAGATAGAGTGTACAGTCTGCCCGGCTAGCCTGGGACCCCAAAATAACCAGAGAGATCTGAGGGCCCAAGAATCCAGCTAGGGCAGAGGCTGGCACTCCTCCCACCTGGTCTTACCTCTCACGGCCTGGTCACGGCTCAGTTGGCCATCTGTAAAAGGGTTGGTTCGTAACACCTCCCTCCGAGTTGTTGAGAGCTGCAGATGAGTTGGGATTTGTGAAGGGCACTGTAGAGCCACACCCAGCTGAGCTCTTAAATGCTACATACACTCAGGGCCAGGGACCCTGGCCTGGCGAGCTCCTGCAAGCCTGGTCCAATGACCACGCCAACTTGCAGTTCCCTTGGTCTGCGTGGACACAGACTGGAAGGGCAGGGTGAGGTGAGCAGCTTCAGACAACACACTTAATTAGCCCCTGGTGTGCCAGGGATGTGAGAGGAGGACCTTTTAAAAAGTTGCTTTGCATCCTTTCAGTAAAATGAATTGCATATCGGATCTGCTTCGTAAAGGGGAGAGTCGCTGACAGAGAAACAGACAGATGAGGTGGCTGCCCCATCGGACTCAAGGGTCACCGTTGTCAGACTGGTGCAGGACTGGACAGGGTTGGGACACACGGAGCCGCGTTTGAAACAACAGGTTCTGTTGACATCCCATTGCTCTGGAACCGATACACCCGGGGTTCACCGGTGAACACCAGTGAAGCCATCAGCCGTGGCACTTCTGCCCACATTGGATAGCCCCAGAATGGGCACCCCCCAGGACGGGGCGTGGGGCATGGCCGGCTTGTGAGGCATGGCCCGAGTGCACGCCTCCTCCCAGCCACCAAGTTCCTCCTGCTCCGAGGAAATGACTTTGAAGTGTGACGCAGAGACGCCGGAGGGCAGGTGGAAGGTGTGTGCAGTGTTTACCCAGAAGCAGGAAGCATCACATCTGGCTGTGAGGAGGAGGCTGGGCAAGGGAGGGCTTCCCACTGCCCCAGGTTGTGGGGGTTCTGGGGCAATGGGTGGCGGGGCCCTGCGGGGCTTCATGAGATGGTGGTTGGCTTGAACGTGGCTGTGTGACTTTTAGAATCAAAAACCATGTGTCTCTTCATGGCCCAATTCACTTCTGCCGCTAAGTAGGAAAAGGTTAAGTCCGTAAATGCGAGTGAGTGGAACAGGCCTCCTCTCCTGACTCCTGTCCCTCCCAAACTTTTCAAAGATAGAAAAGTAGGTCCGCAATGAAAAAAACCAACAGCTGCAAGGGAATAAATACAATTTTGCACATAAAATAAAGGTCATCCGGGGCCTGTGTTCAGCGAAGCGGCAGGAAGGGCGTGGGTGGGTGAGTGGGGCTTTTTGGAAAGTGAGTTCTTCTCCCTTAGATTTTTTTTTAACATGTGGAGCATTATTGTTATATTTTTTTGTGGCAGTGATGCCACAAAAAAAAATAATATATTTTAAATACTTTTATTGGGAGCTCTTACATCTCTCAGACAATCTATACATTTCTCCAATGTGTCAGGCGCATTTGCATATATGCTGCCATGCTAATTTTCAAAGCATTCTCTTCCCACTTGAGCACCTGATAACAGGTACCCATTTCTTACCCTCCCTGTCCACCCTCCCTCAAGAACCCTGATAAATTATAGATTATTTTTTCCACATTTCTTTGGGGGGGGGGCATCACTGCCCTGGTGGGAGTGGGAGGCCCAACCTTGCTCCTGGAGAGCTGCTGCTGGATTTGAGCCGCCAAGCCTGTGGGCCACAGTCCCGCGCACAACCGCTATGCCAGCAGGGCAGAGCCCCTTATTTTTTCCATATCTTACATAGTCCTCCATCACCCCTCACTTACTTTTTCATTAATCATCCCTCTCGGAGGGGGTTCAAGGTTGATCCTTGTGATTGATTTCCCCCCCCCCCCCCCCACACACACACACACTCCCTCCCAATCCTGGTAGCTTTACTCTCCTTGCTGATCCTGCGGGGGTTTCTCTACTCTGGATTCCCAGTGTTGCGGGCTCTTATCCGTAACAGTGCGTGTGCTCTGGTCTGATCTGATTTGCAAGGGAGAATTGAGACTTCACTTGATAAAGTTACAACATGGGAAATGTCTTTAGAACAAAGTAAAGTCTAAGTGGAAGTAACACAACCACAAGAAAGGTTGGAGGCTGGTCAAGGCTTCATCCCTGGTCCCCCTAAGACCAAGACCGCAGCCTTGACTGCAGCCTGTCCCTTGCCCCCCCCCCCTTTGGTTTTGTTTCAATAACAGCCCCCACACCTGGTTCTGCAGCTCTAGGTTGGGCGTCCCAGGGACCTACCTGCACTGTTGCCAGTGACCCTCTAACCGTACATCACAGTCACGAGCTCTTTACTGAACTTTCTGTGCAGGGGGGAGGGGTGTCCCTCTGTTTCTGGTCAAACACATGTGCTCCAGCTGTCCTGAAGACCTTCGCCGCCAAGGCCTGGCTTAAGTTTCTTCTGCTCCGCACCTTCCCTGCAGAACCCCTTCTAGCTGCCTTTGCTGTGCCTCCCACAGCGCCTTCCCAGAGGCTGTGTGGATCCGGCGGAGCCCCCACCCCCAGGAGCTGTCAGCACACACCAGGCCCCACTGCCTCACTGCTCCGCACAGGCAGCGTGCCAAGAGAGCCAGGGCGCCTTACTGGACAGCGGCGACAACTAGCACACCTAGGACATCGGTTGTAATGCTGATGGTGGGAGAGAGGCTGGAGGACGCTCAGTGGCAAACGCTGGAGAGAAGGGCCAGCCTCCTCTTGCGTCCACCCAAGGCTGGGTCCTTCAGAGGGGAGGGCAAGTGAGCCCTGATCACCCACACCGATTGGCTACATATTTGCAGAGCCCAAAGCAAGATGGCAATGTGGGTCCTCGCACTCGAAACTATTAATAATTCTCAACCAGCTCTGTTACTCTCACGCGTCACTGCCGACTCGAAGTGTCCCTCTAGAGTGGCCCCTTTAAACAGGGGGTCAGTTCACTGTCCCTCAGACCATTTAAGGGCTGGACTATAGTTCAAAAAGCAAAACAAGGGGCTGAGGCCCGGTGGCGTAGTGGTTGTGCGCGGAACTGCGGCCCACTGGGACGGAGGTTCAATTCCAGCAGTGGGGCTGGGCCTCCTCCTCCCACCACCGGAGAGCAGTGCTGTCCCCCCCCCCCCCCCCAAAAAAAAGCAAAACAAAAAACCCCCAACTATGAACAAATTCACAGACAGTGGTGGTAAAAAGACCCAGTGGGCCGGATAAATGTCCTCAGTGGGCCACATGTGGCCCTCGGGCCGTAGTTTGAGGATCCCTGCTTTAGAGCAAGGTGGAACTACTCCTGTGAGTTTCTCAGGCTATGGGAGTAGAAAGTCTCACTGCCCGTGGAGCTGCTGCTGGTTTCAAACTGCTGACCTTGCAACCAGCAGCCCATTTTGTAAGCACTACACCACCCTGGCACCTCCCTAAGACAGGACTAGAACCTCTATGGGCCCTTCTATGCGGGGCCTGGGACATACAGGCAGCACGGCCCTTGAACTGGCCCTGAGTCGTCTCTTCTCGTGCCTGGCTCAGTTTCAAGGCCATGCCCCCTGCACCTTGGATGGGGTGTGGGAAGGGGCCAGTGCCCGATGCCCTGTGGCAGCAGAGGAGATAGGGTAGGGGTCTCATAGGACTCAGGAGAGCTGGCTGGTGGCTTGGCTCCTAGCGCCCCGCGCCCCCTGGTGGCCACGTGAGAACAAAGCGAGAGAGACTGCCAGGGACCTCGTAGGCTACCCAGCAGGGGCCAGGGAAGAATGGTTCAATTCTGGAAGTACTTGAGGTTGGACTGACAGGATCTGCTGATGGCTCTTGTGCGGGGCCAAGGGAGAGGGTGGGGGTCAGGTGCTGGTTCCACGTGGGAGGTCAGGGAAGCACTCAGCCCAAGCCAGCGCTCTGGAACCTGAATGTAAGGTGTTGCCTTCCAAGCTGCAGGAGCCAGCAAGTCTGACCCCTGGCATCCTAGGGGGAGGAGGAAGGAAGGACTCCCTGGGCAGTCAGTCCCACAGAAGGCCGCTTTTTCTCACAGCAGACCTGGTGTAGTCCCCGGGTCTGGCCAGTGGAGACAGACAGGCACACAGCACTCAGAAAACATCTGGTTTATTTAGGATTAACTGTCGCATACATTGGTCCCTTTAATAGTTGTAGAGTGATAGACATAGCCCCCACGCACAGCATACATGTAGGGACATGGTAGAGCTGCAGTGACAATAACAAACTGGTAAACTGCCTGGGAAATCGTGGTGCTTCTAAATAGGCCTGACTATGTTAGCAATCAGCGAGGGAGAAGGAAAGAGATGAGACAGGCCCTGGATGGGGTGCGGAGCTGGCCAGGTGGCTCACCGCCCAGGTAGGGCTTTCAGGTGCTTCTCCAAAGGGCCGGGCCAACAAGAAGAAGTGAGTCACCCACCACTCCTTCCCACATAGGTGGGGTGGATAAGGACCCCTGTGAAGCCCAGGTTTGGGCCTCCACTGGCTGAAGGCAGCATCTCTCCCCAGGCAGGCTTCCAGGTGGGCTTCCGTGCTGGCCTGGAGAGTCTAGTGTGAGAAGGCGCTGGATCCATATTTGAGGGGGGCCAACTCCTGTTACTGGGGCTCTGCACCCAGAAGGAGCTGGGGTCAACTGCCTCCTCCTCTAAGGTCCCTGGCTTTGCCCTCCTCCGCAAAGCCGGCGGGGTGCGACCTCCCAAGGCCAGGCTCCGGTGTACAGCCGGCCGTGCTGGTCAGACCCACCCAGCCTGCAGGGGATGACGTGATCACAATGGCTGCAGGCATGTGGCCATGCACCTGGTGGGCCGGGCAGGGCCAAGACAGTCCCACTCTCCTTTTCATACAGATGATGCATTGAAACCTCCCATGCAAAGCATGTCACACAGCCCACCCTGGAAACAATACAGATTACAGATGCGTCCCGGGAGGGGCCTGCGGAGGAGACTGGGCCAGTGCCCTCAAGGCATGGAGGGTGGGGATGAAGTGGCGATGGGTGCTGAGTGGGGTGCAGAGGGGTGCGCTGCCTCTCCTGAGCCAAGCAACAGAAACTCCCAGCATTTACCCAGCGGAGCTGACCTTTCTTAGTGCGTTTAAAAAATTATATATATATATATATGTATGTATATACATACATACATATATATATATATATATATCTCCTTCCAGAGGAGCCAGAGAAATCCAGTAGAGTAGTGGACACTGCTCTGTGGGGACCCTGTCTGGACAGCACCCAAGCCCTGCCCAGCTGGCCTCTGGGTCCCGGATGCTTGACCCGGGGTGGAGTGGGGTTGGCACACTCAGGGCACAGGCCAGGAAGCACAGACCTCGGGCCACAGGCTGGAGTCACCTTCACCCAGGGACCCAGGAGGAGCCCTGAGGAGAGCCGGGCAGGGGTGAGGGGGACAGGGGAGGACTCTGGCCCCAGGCCTCACCTTGATGTTCCGAGGGGCACTAGCTGGGGCAGTGGTGGCAGCTTCCTGACACTGGGTGGGAACAAAAGACCGAGGAGTGGGGTTGGCAGTGGGCAAGTCAGCCCCCAACCCAGAGCCCTATTTCCCGTGCATTCATCTGGTGAGGTCACGAAACTCCCATGTGGAAGCGGAAGCGGTTCCAGTGGGCTGGGAACCCCGTTTATTGCTGTTGCCTGTAAGGACGCAGGGCTGGGTTCCGGGGGTGGGGTGGGCACCTGAGAAAAGCCGGGCAGGGCCTGTGCTCAGGCTTCGGCATTGCCTGGCCCTGGGGTGGGTGGTGGGTAAGCGGCCTTCTCCAGCCAGGCAGGAGGTTGGCATTGGTGCAGTGGGACCTTCCTCTCCCGCCACCAGAGGTAGCTGTGCACCCAGCCCTGTAGGCTGCTGTGGCAGCTCTGGGCAGCAGGTGCCCGGGTCAAGGTCTGGGCCCCTTCTGCTGCAATTCCCTGCTGCATGCAGCCCTTCTTCTTGGTCCCCTGGGCTAGGAGGAGCACCCTGAGTGCTCATCCTCAGGAAGAGGCCCCGCCTGGTCTTTCTGCAGCACACGGGGCTCCTGCCTCCTGCCCGCCCTTGGCCCTGTGCGTGCGCCTTCTCAAAATGGCAATAGCTTCAAGGACCCTTCTCGGGAGCTTGCCCCCCCGGGTAGCTGCAAAGGAGTCCATGGCCCCATCTTTAGGCAGCCACGCATGGGGACATGCTGGGCCCTCTGCAGGCCTCAGCCCCACACGTCCACCCAAGACGGGGTTGAGGAATGGCAGAGTGCTAACCTGACACAGACCCTTCAGTGAGGCCGGAAGGTACCCTCCAGGCTCCTCTGGTCCCACCCACCCAGCAAAATAATCTCTGCTTTAGGATATACATTATATATTAAACATTTCCTCTTCAATATACTTTTCCTCTCTTCGTGTCGGGGAAGGTTAAACAAGGGACACCACCTCTAGGGACACAGCCCAGGCAGGGAGAGAGCGGGCAGAGGGGAGAAGACAGAGATGAACTTCCTGGCTCTTCCCCTGACCTGGCCTGGGGTGAGGCTGCAAAGGAACTGACAGGACCAGGGGGCGTGGCACTCAGGTTGAAGTAGGGCGTTTTTTCTGGGCCTCGGAGGGGCAGTGAGTCTGTCCTGAGGTGCTGGCCTCTGGGGACAGCAGCGCCCTCATCATATAGCCAGAGAGGCCACTAAGTGGTGCCGGGGAGGCATGTGGTGAATGAGCGGTTGGATCCAATCATCGCGTGACCAGAACCACGCTGGCGGGGCAGAACTGCTGCTGGATCTCAGGGCACTTCGCCCTTTCCCTCACCCGAACATGACCTCCCCCCTCCTTCCTGACCTGTGATAGGGCTGGTCGGTGGCTGCTGGCGCAACACGTGACAGGAATATCGGTTGCTGCTGTTTTTAGCTAAAGAATGTTGGGGATTCCTTGTAATTTTTGACTTTTTTTTTTTTTTTTGGCAAGCCTCCTCTGAGAAACCACGTCCTGACCTTCCTCTGCCCCCTTCCCCCAGGGCCGTGACCTGGTGGTCGGCCAGCGCGCTCAGGCTGGGGACCCAGCTCCTGCCTCTGCGGTCCGTTGAGAGACCCACATGTTGATTTCATGGAAGACGGAGTTGGAGACTTCGGGGAGCTCCTTGTGGAGCACATGGTAGGCACCTTCATAAATCTGCAACGAAGAAAAGCACAGGTGGTCAAGGTGGCCCTCGGTGGGGTGGCGCCCACTCAAAAGGGGGGTTCATGGGAGGGGGCACCAGTGTCCTCCAGACACAAAGGAGGTCGGGAGCGGCACCTACTAGGGTGCATGCTTAGGTTCCGGGCCCAGGCCCCAGACCCTCTCTAGAGGCCCAGCTCTTGCAAAGACCCCGTGGTGGCTAGACTCTTCTCTGACCAGCCTGGCCAGGCAATGCCCAGTGACCTTCTGACAGCTTCCCAGGACTGCAGCTCATGGGTCCTGGGCAGGATGAAGCAGAGGGTTTTCTTCTTAGTGGAGTTGCTCTGCTCCATGTCTAGCTCTGGGTTCTTTCAACCTCCCAGCTCTTACAACCTTCCAGCTGCTCCTTCAGTATTTCCTCTCGGTGCATCCACTCGGAATAATTACAAAGTACTGTGTGCTCTTTGAGAATCCCAGGAGCCGAGTGCATCTCGCATCTGCTTCCCAGTGGGGCAGGCAGGCCCTCCACTGCGCATGCGTGTGTGTGTGTGTGTGTGTGTGTGTGTGTGTGTGTAGGGGGGAGAAGGAGATTGGGCTGATGCACAGAAAGGGTTGCCCCCATTGTGTGTGTGTGTGTGTGTGTGTGTGTATGTATGTATGTAGGGGGAGGGGGGTTGGGTTGAAGTACAGGAAGGGCTGCCTCCATTGTGTGTATGTGTGCGTGCGTGCGTGCGTGTGTGTATGTGTGTGTGTGTGTAGGGGGGAGGGGAGCAGAGCTGATGCATGGGAAGGGCTTCCTACATCCTGCTTCCCAGCAGGGAGGGCGGAGGCCTCCCTCACCTTGAGCGTCTTGTCCTGGCTCTTGGCTGCTTCCATGAGCACGTAAGCTCCCTTGCTGTCGCACAGGCGGTCGGCGGAGCCCTGGAGCAGCAGGAAGGGCACGGTCAGCTTGGGGAGGGCGCGCTCCACCCGAGAGACAGCGTTGAGCAGCTGGATGCCGAAGCACACCTTCAGGCCTGCGCGGCAGGTCAGGGGGTCCGCTATGTACAGGTCCACCTGGAGGGAAGGACGGAAGGGGCCCTGTCAGCTCTCCCCACCAGGCCCATTGGCTTTCTTGGGAGCCTTGCTGCCTTCTGCCCCGGCCAGCAGCCACGGTTTGGGCATGGCACAGGGAGCCTGGCAGGGCCTGAGGGAAGGCACATGGGGGACAGCTGGCTTCCTTTTCCATTGAATTTGAGTTGCCCATAGGTATGCTACAGTTAAGGCCCAAGGCCCTGTGACGGCCCCTCCCACCCCTTCCTCAAGGCCACACTAGGACAGATGGCAAGGCTTCCCCATTGTCTGCTTGGAAAGTGCCCTTCCACCTCTGCCAGGCAAGGAGGAGGTGTGGTCTTCCCTCCCTAAACCAGGTATATGTGCGTGGGGTGGAGGGGGGGAGGGGCAGGGCTAAGGATCAGACATGACATCTGTAGCACGAGAGATGGACACCAATCTACTAGGCATGGCATGGGCCCTGGCACCTTGAGCAGAAAGGAACCCTGATTTCAGGAAGGGCCTGTGGGGTGAGCGGATGCTGGCAACACGTGTGGAGTACAGGGAGACAGCGGGGAGCACATCAGTACCTGTCTTCTAGGTCAGGGCCTGGCGTGAGGTCATCCACAGGCTCCTGAAGATGCGGCCTGGGTTCTGGGCCAGCCAGCCCCCAGAGCTCACTGGGGAGGCCAGTGAAGGTGGAGGGGGGGAGCTGGCTCTGACTCCAAGGGGGAGGCCTAAGTCTCATGTACCCTCGCTCTCCCCCCTCCCATCCCTGCCCCGCCCCCCTAGCCACCAGAAAGCAATGGGAAGACACATCTGCCGAGGGGCAGCGGAGAGGCAGGAAGGAGATTCGAGGGTCTACCACCTCCTAGGGCCTCCGTTCCCACGTCCACCCAAAGCAGGCCTCAAGGGTCACTTCCCCCCCGGCCCCGCCCCCCAGGGGCTGCAGGTGCCACTTCATTGTCCATCAAGGGTCTGGAATCACCCGTGGCGGATGAGCAGAGCAGATGCCAATGGACTAAGCGCTGATCAGGCATGAGAGGCCTCTTTCCCCTTGACCCACTTGACTCCTCTTCTTGCCAGGAAGTCTCAGACTGAGGGCAGGATGAGAAGTGTCCTGGGGTCAGGGCTGAGTGGGATTCAAGACCAGAGTACTGAGGGGAACCGTGCCTGTGGCTGCCCCAAGAGTGGGGAGGTTATGGCCTGGACTCACCCCCTTCTGTAACCAACACTACAGCCAAACGCTGCCAAGGGAAAGCTGCCCTGGAGGCGCCTCCAAACTGCCATTCCCGAGTCCTGCCCATGCTGGGGGACCAAACCCTGCAGCCTGGCTGTTAGAGACAAGCTGCTGGAGAAGGATTAGTAACTTCCTGCAGCTGAGCTGGCTCCACTCCTGCGGGGCAGGCCATCTGCTCTGGGCAGAGTGGCCCGGGACTGGCAAGCAGCAGGCAGGCCAAAGCCGCAGGGTGGGGGGCCTGCTAGAGCCC
Source organism: Nesogale talazaci (assembly GCA_004026705.1). Taxonomy (NCBI): domain Eukaryota; kingdom Metazoa; phylum Chordata; class Mammalia; order Afrosoricida; family Tenrecidae; genus Nesogale; species Nesogale talazaci. Next base: position 12,743 of record PVJH01020240.1, on the reverse strand, counting down.
AGTTTGGGAGGAAGGCTGTCAAGCAGGCTGGGAGCTGGCTACAGCAACAACAGGAACAAATGCTCTCCTCCCCGTGCCCCCCACCCCCAGCTGGACACACCCTGGGCCCTCTTTGCAGGATCTCACTTGTAAATTAGAGCCAATGTGAACATTTTTGAGCACTCCTAGGTCTGTTGTTTGTCGCATGTGGGGGCCAGTGGGGCTGGGATGCTGGAAGTGAGGCCACAGGTATTTCAATCCAGCTGAGTTGCCCAGGCTGGGTAGGTTTCAATGAGCTTCAGGATTAAGACAGTCTAGGGAGGCCTGGTGATCTACTGAACCCCTACGCATGACAAAGAACACTGGTATAGTGCTGGAAGGGGTCATGGGGGCTTAGTGTTTAAGGGCTGGGCGGAGATCTCCATAGTTGGTGGTTTCCAACCACCAGAAGCTCCGAGAGAGAAAGACTGGTCTTCCCGATCCCATAAACAGTTACAGTCTAGGGAAACTTACAGGGGTCAGCTCAGTCCACGTTGACTTGGCTTGACAGTGCTGGAAGATGGCAGGCACGCGAGGGTACGGCGGCCCCAGCGATGGATGGGGGCATCCCGGTGTGTGAGGATGGGGGGGCTAGGCAAGGTTCCTTTCTGCTGAGCATGGCAGCCTTGAACGGCAGCCCACGTGGTGCCGACCGAGCACCGCAGCAGCAAACGCTCCCAAGCTCGCTCTTTGCTCCTAACCAGCCTGCAGGAGGATGGACGACAATCATCCCGTGGGCCGAGGAATGGAAGGGAAGGGACTGAGAAGTCCAATCCAGACCATCCGGACAGGATGTTTAGTTTGGGCACCACTCCCATGACACAGCCTCCCCTGCTCCACGTGACTGAGACTGACTGGCAGGAAGGGCACGGTAGTCCTCTGGGCACCATTTAGTCTAGGGCTTGGCCTGCCTAATCTGTTCCTCTTCCCATCATCTGTTGGGGTGTGGGGGGGGGGGGGACCTGCACTGAGCATGGTTCCACTGGGGACTGTGTGGAAAAGGCAACGCTCTGAAAACTCCAGAGAAAGAAACTTTCTTTTCTTCTGTGAAGTCACTATTACTTGGGGTCTTGGATGTCGTAGGGACCTGACCTATGCCCCCTCTCGCTAACAATCTGGAGTTCGCCTCTCCCTGGGCTCCTGGGGGACTTGATGGCATGTAGACTTGCCCCGTGGTGAATCACAGGATCACAGAGAGGGCGGGGTCCCACTCCCCACTGCCCATGTAGCCACGATGCTGACTGCTTTGTCCCAGATGCCTCCAGGTCCCTTCCCACCCCCCCACCCCCACCCCGCCCCGGGAGTTTGGTCACAGGTTTAATGGTTCTGACAATCCCAGAGGCTTCCTGATATTTGCTCCATTTCCCCAGCGAGATCACGCAGGCCGGATTTACACAATGGCCTACTCTGGGCCAGAGAGGAAAGGGGGAAAGGGCAGGACTCAGCCAGCTGTGCAAGGGCGGGGAAGACCAGGGCCAGCAAGCCTGGACCGGGGCACTGCTCATGGAGCCAGGCATGAGCCTCCTTTCTGCCCAGTGCTCCTGCACGGACTTCCTAGATGACCAGGACGCCTCCTTAGACCCAATCACATCCCCCTCAGTCTTTCGAGAGCCCGAGACCTAAACGCTCCAAAGGTCCTTCGGGTGTGAGTTCCAGGAATGTGTCCAGGAAGGAGCTGGATGAATTGTCCTCATGCGGGGGGATGGGCACAGGCCCAAGACCACAGCACTGATGGGCACAGGAAAGATGCTCAAATATCACCAAGAAGAGGAGAGGGCCTGTCACAGCCACTGCTGCCAGGCCGTCCGCTCCAATTCCAACTTGTTTCTACCATGGAGCACCATGTCGAGATGCCCTCCCCAGAGATGTCTGCGCGGTGATCTTAGGGAACCGCATCCCCACGCCTCTCATTCTAAGGAGTTGCTGGCAGTTTGAAACGACAGAGCTTTCAGGCCAGTTGAGTGTTTACGCACGACAGCACAAGGGCCAGGAGCAGGCGAACAAGAAATGGCATTAGGATGTGGAGAAACCGGTGCCATCCACGTGTGGTTCACGAATGTTTTATTGTGAATTACGTGGGGGGGGGGGGCTGAGCCCTGGTGGTATAGTGGTTGTGCGTGGGACTGTGGCCCACTGGGCTGGCCGGTTCAAATCCAGCAGCATTCCCACCACAGGGCAGTGATGCCCAAAAACAACAACAGAAAAGAACACCTTAAGAAAATAGTACATTGTGATTCCTGAAAACTAAAATTGCAATACTTCACACACACACAAAAGAATTACGTGGGGGAGGATCCGGCAGTCGCTTTGAACAACAACGTGGTGATTCTTCACTAAAGGAAAGAGACTGTGTCACCTAGGAAATCACGATTCAAGAGGGGAACCAAGCCAAACATACACTAATGGATGGGTAAGCAACATACGGTCCAGGCATACGGTCCAACGGGACCAGCCTGACAAAGAAATGAAGAGGATGGACCTGGGAGACGCCACGCTCGGTGAGAGGAGCCAGTCACAAAAAGCCACGGATTATCTGGCTTCCTGTGTGTGAGATGTGCAGATGCAGTCCATCCACAGAGACTAAAATTGGATTATCGCTGAGTGTCAGGGGCTGGGAGGAACAGAGAGTAACGGCCCCGTTGGAGGTGGGGTTTTCTCTGAAGGTCCTGACTGTTTGGGAACCGGATGGAGGCAATGGTTGCTCAACAAGGGGACGGCGCCATCTGCCGAGAAGCCTCTCCTTCACAATCGATTTTGTGTCCCAGCTAGCTTGGGTGGCCCAAGTGGTTTCCTGACCACTAACCAGAAGCGTGGGTGGCTTTCACCCTCCCCGGGAAGAATGGCCTGAAAATGACAGCAAAGAAACCCCAGAGTCCCTCTGTTCTGTCACACGTGGCCTTGTCACGAGGCAGGAACTGATTCCCTGGGAAGCAACAGCGATCTGATGGTGGAGGGATGTCACATCCCTGACAGAAAAGCAACGACCAACAAGCCAGTTCCAAGAGGGTCCATACTGCAAGAGCAAGTCCCTTGATAGGTCCTCACGACATGACACCACTTAATCAAGCAGCAGACTGGAGTCGTGGTTGCCAGGGCTGGGGGTCTGCTTGCAGAAACGATCCCATGCCTATCGTGAACGTCATGCAAGGGAGATGTTGTTGAAGGCAATGAAAAATCAGTTGTCCTGGAAATTCAAGAAGGGGGTCAGAAGAGAGCACGGAAACAGGAATAACATGAACGATGTCAGACAGATTTTGGCTGAAAGCAGAGACTCTAGAAAAAAATGTTTGCCTGCATATGTTTTGACTACGCAGAGGCATTACACTGTGGGGATCATAACGAACTATCGATAAGGTTGTGAATACTGGGATTTCAGAACACCTTATTGTGTTCATGTAAACATATATACAGACCTAGAAACAGTCATTCAAACAGCACAAGGCAATACTGTGTGGTTTAAAATCAGGCGTATGCCCAAATTGTATCCTTTCGCTGCAATTATTTCCATCTGTATGCTGAGTAATCTGAGAAGTTGGCTTACATGAAGAAGACAGTGGCATCAAGGTAGAAAGATGGCTTAGTAAGGGTCTGTGATATGCAGATGACACGACCTGTGGGGCTGAAATTGAAGAGCAATTGAATCACCAATGAAGACAAAAGACTACAGCCTCAGTAAGGACTGCGTCTTTACTGGAACAAAAATTCCCTCCTCACGACAGGACCAATAAGCACCACGATAAGCAGAGAAAAGACTGAAGTTGTCAAGGATTTCATTTTGCTTGGGTCCATCATCAACAACCATGGAAGCTGTAGTCAAGAAATGAAAGGACATATTGCATTGGGCAAATCTGGTGCATAAGACCTCTTTAGTGTTGAAAAGCAAGGAGGTTACTTTGCGGACTAAGGTATACACCCTGCCCTAACCATGGTAATTTCAATAAGCTCACATGCATGCAAAGGCTGGAAAATGAATAAGAAAGATTGACGAAGGGATGCACTGCCAGAAGAAAGATCCAATCTGTCTTGGAAGAAGTACAATGACCATCTAACTGAGAGGTAACAAAGTTCACCTGGAAGAAGCACACCAACCTGTGGGATCATGAGATGTCTTTGGAATCAGGTGTCAGGTATCGAAGACCCAGAACAAAAAATCCTATCAATGAGAATGGCAGGAAGTGCAGAGTAGAGACCCAAAGTCCATCTGTAGACAACTAGACATCCCCTTACAGAAGAGTCACAAGAAAGTGATGAATCATTCAAGGTGCAGTATAGCACTGATGAAACATACAACTTTCCTCTAGTCTTTAATGCTTCCCCTCCCCTCCCTCCCCCCCAATACCCCATTATCATGATCCCAATTCTACCTTACAAATCTGGCCAAATCAGAGGATGTACACTGGTACAGATGAGAGCTGACAATACATGGAATCCAGGGCAGATGATCCCCTCAGGACCAATAACAAGAGTTGCGATACCAGAAGGGGAAGGTGGGGGTGGGGTGGGGTCAAAGGGGCAATCTATCACAATGACCTACATATACCAGGGACAGACAATAGAAAAGTGAGTGAAGGGAGACATCGGTCAGTGTAAGACATGAAAAAAATAATAATTTATAGAATATGAAAGGGAAGGGTGGGAGGGGGAGGGGAAAAATGAGTAGCCGATACCAAGGCCTCAAGGAGAAAGAAAATATGTTGAGAATGATGATGGCAACACATGTATAAATGTGCTTGACACAATGGATGGCTGTATGGATTGTGACAAGCGAAGAAGTACGAGAGTGCTCCTGAGAAACGAGGGGCTTGAACTTGGTCTCATGTACCTTGAATATCACGGCAGGAGAGAGCGGTCCCTGGAGAAAGACGCAGTGGTCGAGGGTCAGTGCGCAATAGGAAGACCCTCGTGAGCTGGATTGACACCCTGATTGCAACAGCGGGCTCAAGCGGGTGTACCTACAACAGGGCAGCAGGCGAGATTCTAGTGGGATTGGGATTGGGATTGCGTTTTATCTACGGATTTGCCGTAGGTAGTATTGACATTCTTACAGCTTTTATGTCTACCTACTCGTGAACATGGGGTAGTCTTCCATTGAGGTAGGTCTTTTTCTGTTTCTTGCCATGACATTCTGTAGTTTTCGTTGTCCAGGTCTTTTGCCTCTTTGGTTAGGCTTGTTCCTATTTCATCTTTTGTGTGGTCATTGTGAGTAGCATTGTCTTCTTGATATCTTTTCTTGGCGCTCTCTTCGCTGGTATGCGGGAACCTGATTAATTTCTGCCTGGGAATCTTGTGTCCTGCTACTTTGCTGAGTACCTCAATTGCTTTCAACAGTTTTTTTTGTGTGTGTGTATGGAGTCTTTTGGGGTCTCTCTCTATAGAATCATATCCACAAATAGCAATAATTTCTCTTCTTTACGGCCTCTTTGTATTTCTTCATCTCTCTTTGTTGTCTGATGGTTCTGGCTAAGACTTCCTGTACGATGTTGAATGAGCGGTGGTGGGGGCATCCTTTTCTAGTCCATGTTTTCAGGGAAATGTTTCTAGCTTTTCTCCCTGGGGTACGATGTAGGCTTTTCAGACATGGCCTTCATTAAGTTGAGGATTTTGCCTGCTAGGTCTTTTGTTTTTTTAGTGGTTTTATTTGGGGTGTGTGTGTGAGGATTACACTAAGTTTACTATTTTAAATTAATTGACAGCTAATACAAATACCTTATCATTTCATAGTTCAATCACGTCAAGCAGAATTGTACCATTGCTAGCACAGTTTCCATGTTGAGTGTTTTTTATTGGACATTGGTGTTGGACCTTGTCAAATGCCTTCACTGTGTCTATTGATAGGATCATGTACTTCTTGTTCTTTGCCTTGTTTACGTCGTGGAGTACATTGATTGTTTTTGAATGTTGAACCATCCTGGAATCCTGAGCAGGAATCCCACTTGGTTATGATGAATTCCACCCCCACCCCCACCTTTGATATGCTCTTGGATTCTACTGGTAGAATTTTGTTGAGGATTTTTGCATGGATTCTATGAAGGATGTCTATCTGTAGTTGTCTGTCTCTGTGGCGTCTTTGCCAGTGTTGGGAATCAGGATTATGTTCATTCTGTAGAGTGAGCTGGGAGTTCGTTGTCCTCTTGTATATTCTGGAATGGCACAAGTAATATTGGTGACAGGTCTTCTCTGAATATTTGGTAGAATGCCTCCGTGAAGTCTGGTCTTTGTCTTGGTTGGAAGTTTCTTAATGTCTTTCTCACTTTCTCCTTTTGTTATGGGTCTGCTTGGTTTCTCTACATCTGTCTGCATTAACTTGGCGGGTACTCCCCAGGTTCGTCTGGGTTAACAAGCTTGTCGGGAGTACAGCTTTTTATAGTGGGAGATCCGAGGGATGATGGTCTTGACTGTATCAATGTCCACATCCTGGTTGTGACCTCAACTAAAATTTTGCATGATGTTACATCGTGGTGTGTGTGTGTGTCGGTGCAGGGGAGGAGGGGACTGGGCAGAGTGTTAACAGGATTTCTCAAGCTTGCATATGATTCTACAGTGATCTAAAAAATGCTACATAATAACACACACACACACACACACACACACACCCCAAAGGTCAAGCTTTTGGCACGAGCTCTTACATATCTTAGCCTAACCCCACATGTCTTACTCCGGCTGCAGCTGCTCCGACCAGCTGAGAGGAGGGTGTGCTAAGCCCCAGGGCTGAGAGGCCAAATCCCACTGCCAGGTGGTGGCCTTCTTTGTGACCCCCCACTTTTTCTCTGCATTTAACCGGGGACCTCTGAGGGTTGTTAAGTGAGGACGGGCAGGATGTAGGATCTCAGTCATGGGATCTGGGGAAGGCTCATCTTTGGAAGACTCCGTCTGCATCTCTGTGGCCTGGGAGTGGGAGACAGAGAGAGCGAGCTAGTGCTTCAAGGATGGTCAGCTCACAGCAGCTTTGGGGATGGCTGTTCTGGTAGGTGACAGACATCTGAACCCAGCCAGGTAGCTCTATGGAGAGCCATGCTGTTGTGAAGGCAGTGGAGGTCTTACACTGTGTGGTAGGTTCCTCAGCAGTGGGCATTTCCTGCCCACCGGGGTGGTTTAGCCAGTTGAGGGCTTCTCTCTTGCTTTCCAGGGTGCTGAGGGCCCTTGCCCCCCCAACTGCAGCGCCCGCACTGGAACACTGTCTGTCTCTGTGTGGGCAGAAACCCCTGCACTCAAGTGCACAAATCCATCTGCAAACCCAGCTGGGAGTCCTCTCCCACTCTTAGTTGAGCAAAATCATGGCACTGCCCCGATGGTCACATCCCCCTCCCCTCCCAGTTTCACGGCAAGATAAGCAGAAAAATGCCTGTGTTAACGCACTGCCACCTTACGACCTTAATTTGAGTGCTATTGAAAAGCACAAACACATGGGCCCCCTCACTGTGCCAGGTCCTGTGTTAGTGCTTAACTGCATTTGCTCATTCAATCCCCATGAATCCTGTGCCATCCAGAGACCATTATGATTATGATTAGCATCTTATGCATGAGGACCTGAAGGCCGGATAGTGAAGGTGACTCCCCCAAGTCACATGGCAGCACAGATCAGAGACAACTGATCAGCCCCGGCAGACTGCTCCACCTGTGGCATTCAGGAGCACGGCCTGGGTCCCCCTATCCCTGAAGCGAGGAAAGGAGAGTCCGGGGCCTGGAGAGAGCCAGGCGAGGCACGGGCAGGGGCAACCTGGTCATCAGACACCAGAGGGCTCACTGGTGCGGTGATCATAAGGCTTTGCGCTGAAAGATGGGGCCGTCACTTGGTGCCTGGGAGGTGTCTTTACTTGACGTGCATTTTCAACAGCAGGAAATTTGATTGCCGTTTCTGACAACTCTACTAAAGTGGGGTCCCTGTGGGACCGTAGTAGTGAGCGAGACACAACCTCTTTGCTGCCATCTTTGTTCTGGATTGGAGGGGCATGGGTTGGTGATGGAACGTGCTAGACCAGAGAGAAGTCCTATATCAACTCAGGGGGCCTCACCCAGAACTCACGCCACTAGGGAAGTCTTCCCCTCAACTGTCTTTCGCTAGCGAGTTTCAGCCCCATCTCCAGGCTGGAGGCTCTCAGTGAGCAGAGGCCCGAGGAGGAGGGACGGGTGCTTCTCCAGCTCCCACCCCCCCTCATGCCAGCGCCCACTGGACGAGGGCTCAGGCTGCTCATAGTCAGTGTGAAACCCAGGAGTCACAGCCTTTGACATGAAGACTCCTTGCTGCTTTTCCACTCCACAGCAGCAGCCACCAACACACTCCTGGGCGTGGAAGAAGAGAAAGCCCTTTGGACAGCATCAGTTTGGCTGGCCCTATGGCTGGTGTGTTCACCAGAGCTGGACTTATGCAACGTTGTCAACACAAGGAAGAACCAGCCAGAGAAGGGTTGAACAAAGGACAGCCCCCCACCCCTCACCCCGGCACCAAGACACTAGGCCCGGCCTCACAAACTACTGGCCCCCCTTCTTTCTGACCTCGCCGGTGCTCCCGGAGCCTCTGCTACCAGCCTCCCAAGAAGCTCGCACACTCACTCACCCCACTCCAGACTGTGGCCAGAGTCATTCTTCCACCCCATTGGGCTGCCCCTGGCTTCCCCCCACTCCTGCTGCAATGCAACCATGCTGTCTGGGGGCCGCAGGTCCAAGCCCAAGAAGAGAAGAACCTCTCCATGGGGCGTGAGACTTTGGAGGGCCTGACTCAGCTCTCCCCATCCTCCATCTCTTTTCGGCACTTTTGGGCCCTGGCACAGCTGCTTCTCAGTCTTCAGGCGCTTTCAACTCACCTCAGACTGGAGCTGCCCCCCACAGAGGCTCCTCCTGCCTCTGGCAGGTTCCTCCCCAGGCCCGCCTGGCTGGAGGTTTCTGGTTCCAGAAGCCCCCACCCCTGGGCTCCTCTCGTCTGCTGGGCAAGCACCTGTCTTCTCTCTTCTCAAGCCCGAGTCTCGTCTGAACAGGTGACGGACCCCTGGGGCGTCTGCGTCTTTGCCTGTCTCCCCCTCTCTGCCTCTCTACTGGCTGCAACGAAGTTGAGAAATTGACGCTGACGACAGCGGCAACCAGAGCCAGCACAAATCCCCGAGTCCAGGTAACCCCTCGCCTGTGGGAGGAGAACTGTGATCCGGCAAGTTTCCTGTGGCTGAACTCTCAGAAGCCTGCCACCAGGCCTGTCTTCTGGCCTCGCAGGGTAGCCTGTGGGCAGCCACTGGGCATGTTTACCGCCTGCACCACCCAGGAAGAGAAACTGGACATCCAGCCCATTGTTGTTAAGTTGACCAGGCACTGAGCATTGGCGTGGGGCTGCAGAGAGACCTGCGCTCTCGGGACAGGAGGGGGGGGTGGGTGGTTCGCTTGGCTGTGACCTTTTCAAAGCAGACCACCGGCACACACTCTGCCCAGCACTGGCACACACTCTGTGCCCAGCACCACTGGATGGTTGTCAACGGCCAGTCGTCCCAAGAGCCGTCAAGCACACACGCTGTTGGGACTCCGGATTCTGAGCCGTCAGGGCTGTGGAGGCAACCGTGAGGCCCTGATGGGGCTAGTTACCTTGACGGCTACTGGTCTCTCTAGCAGCTGTGTTGTTGACCACGTGAGTCCCTATTGCATCAAGAGCATGCGAGCGTCCTGTGAACGTTTGCTCTCCTGGGTGTTTCTGAGCACACGGGCATTTCTGAGCCAGGAGCAGGGCTCGAGGCAGGCGAGCCCTCAGCCTGGGTCCATGGTCTGCCTCCTTTGCCCTGAGCTGTGACAGGCTGCTGGCCATCCTTTGGGAACCCGAGGGGGGCCACATCCAGATGTGGAGCCCAACGTCTGCCTCCTGTGCTCCTGGGACCCTGGACATGTCGCCACCATGTCGCCGGACAGTCCGCCAGGAGAAAAGCAGGGACTTCTGGGACCCGCCGTTGGGTCTTTTCATGACGGCTGCTCCCAACACAGCAAAACTGGGTAGTCTCCAGTATTCCAAGCACAAGCTGACGGCAGGTGAGGAAGGCACCGTGTGGGCGACAGGAGGTGACACCAGGGCGTGAGCATCGATGTGTGGGCAGGACCCTCATCCCGGTCCTCAGGCCACGCACGCCAAGGCCCTCAGGAGCTAGACCGTGATGTCTGCAGCTCACTTCTCACCCTTGCGGCCCAAACCATAGATGGGGGTTGGAGTTCTCCAGGACAGCTTTCAGTTAAACAAACAAAGAGAACCAATACACTGACATCGGGTGGGTTGTCTGCAATGGGGTGCCATCGAGAAGCAGGACCTTTAGGAATTTTTTTTTTTTTTTGCACATTTGGAAAACGTCATCTTCAACACAGGAAGATGACATCAGGGGCTGGTGTAGATCCCTCTCCTCTGCTGGGTTGACAGTCGCCACATTCTCTGCCCAGACGCCCTTGGCAAACGTCCTTGGCTGGGCCTAGGGCAGTCAGAGGCCCCAGTGCTGCCATGTCGGGTTCTGGGACTTAGCCCAGGACCTAGTAGACTGCTCACATCCAAACCCTGGCTGTAAGGCGGGGGGTGTCGTCCTGAGCCTAGGGAGCATTTGTCCCCTCCCTCCCTCCCTCCCAGCTGGGTCGGCTGGGCACCGGACTGCCTGGCGGATGGCACCATCTCCGCAGGAAGCCTCCCTGAATAGTCATCAGCTTTGCCGCCATAGCAATTAAAGCTGGGCCTCTCCAAGGCCAGCCTCTCCGAGCTGTTCTCCCAAAGGCAACCGTGGAGGAAGGGAGGGTGGGCGGGCAGAAGGCGGGATCAAGGGACCTGAGCATGCACAGTCTGCATGTGGTCGGTGAGGTTTCTGTGGCCTCCGGCAGTGGCCAAGTGAGAATCAGAATCCCTGAAGGACGGCCCCGAATAAAACCAGGTCGCCCCACAGGACTTCCAGCACCTCAGCCGTCCCTTTTGTTCCCGGGAGGGATTTCTGTGTGGAGTATCCTGGAGACCAGAGTGGGTGGCTGTACACGGGTGGTCTTCAGTTGTGGTTACAATTAGGCTTCATGTGGCAGGAGGTCTGGGGACAGGAGGCATCACGTTTGCTGGAAGGTGCAGGTGAGAGGCAGGCGGGTGACAGGTGCCTTATCATCCAGTCTCTGGATGCGTCTGAGAGGCTGGGAGGGGACAGGGGGCAGCGATGACAGCCACGGGGGGAGGCAGAGTCAGCAGCTCCTCACCATATGGCCGGCCCGCCAGGAATATCCACTAGCCCGAATGTGCCTGGAGGGCGTCCAGGGGTATTTATAGGAACGAGGAGCTGGTTCCATGAGACAAACTGCCGCAACGTGTCCACAGTGGCTGTCCCTGGAACACGCTGTGCACCGAGTCCTGACGCCTCATCCCTTCCCCTGACATAGCTCGGTTGCACGGCCGGCTGGGAAGAGAGCCGCCTGTGCCCCACGATTAGGTAGCTGGACGTTATCAACTGCCAGGGGAGCCCTTCAGCCGTGTGTCTTGACGGCCTCTCCCCTCCCCACCCAGGGGTGGGAGCAAGACGTGGCACCCATCCAAGGCCTTCCACAGTGGGAGGGACAAAACCCGTGGTTCCTTTTATCAGGGAGCCCCAGTGGTCCAAACACAAGATGCCCGAGTAGTGAGGACAGAGTCGGGGGGGGGGGAGGTCTGGGCCAAGTCTTGGGGGGCTGGGCAGAGCCCTGGCTCGGTGGGGTCACAAGATCAAGGGGGCATGGACCTTCTCCTTCAGAGCTGTGGACGGTGGCTTTGTCCTCCCTAGGCTCCAGCTTCAGCAGCTGCCAACTCAAGTGTTGGTACTGGGTCGCCTTCGCTGGATGAGGCAGACAGAAGGGCGATGGTGCCTATGACCCAGGACTGGGAGTGACCCAGGCACAGGGGTCTTGGTGAGACAGATGGACAAAGGCAATTTCCCTGCCGGGAGGCTTTACACTTGCAGGGGGGAGACCGTGGGTGGCAGCTGTAAAGTGAGGCTGGCGGAGGGAGCTGTGCTAACAACTCTGGGGACAGCACCCTGCCAACAGACACCCACCGGGCTTGGGACCCTGGACCACAGAGTCCAAGTACTTCCTGGAAGCTGGTACCTGCCTGCCTGCCTGCCTCCAGCCGGGCCCCTCCTGCCCCTGCAGGGCCTGCTTCCCTCGCTGTTCGTCTCTCTTTCCCAGTCTTCAGAGCAGCCGGGCTCCGTGGGGGGAATATCTCAGCTAAAGATGAGCCTGGAGACACCGTGTTAGATGCAGAAGGAGCCTTTCCTGAACACAAGATGCCCCCCGGCGCTGCTATTTTTAGCGTTCAGCCATGCGTTCAAAGGAGACGCACAGCGGTGCTGGCAGGGGCTGGGGCTCCCTGCGGCGGGAAAGGGGGGGGGGCTCAGGCTCTTGAGTCAGGGCAGCGGGAGCCTGCCCATGGGCCAGCCAACCACGTCCCTTCCTGCATGTCCCATACCTGGCTGGCTGGGAGCCCCCCGTGGCTGGTGGGGGGGTACAGACCCCAGAGGGCAGGGGACAGAGGGTGGGGAGCCCTGCCAGGCCACATCAGGCCCCCGACGGAATTCTCCATGGTGGTTTCAAATATGAGGTGGACATTTGGTAATTAGATACTTAAAAAAAAAATGAGGGCGTGGGACTATTTTATTATCTTGTTTCTCCACCCTGCCCGAGCCAGCAAGATAAACAACCTGGGTTTGCCAGCAAGATAAACAACCTGGGTTTGTATCGGCAGGTGGCAGGTCAAGCTCAAAGGGCCCCGG